>CM043721.1:24398818-24649960 GCA_023969325.1 Oryzias curvinotus
GTTGGAGATATCCCAAAGAAGTTATGAAATCATTATGGGATGGCCACACCGCCCTACGGCTTGGCGGCTCATTTTTGTGGCGAACTCGAAGAAATGGCGATTTTCCCGTGTTGTTGACAATATGGGAAAACGACACTTTTGTTTGAGCGATTTTCATGAATCGTATACAGATGCCAACGCTTGATTCTACAAATACCAGAGAAGTTTCGTTGACCTTTGACCTTGGGAAGGGGCGGCCATCTTGATTTTCCGAAAAAAGCACCTTTAGTAACGGATACAAACGAAAACTCGTCCTAAGGGATTTTTATCGATCTTCTTGAACTTCTCGGGCATCAATGGCAAGCTACTGTGGACAAAATGTTGGAATTAGAAGTTGTAGATTTGAACGGCGTCCGCGTTGCGAATTCGCAACCGTCACGATTTTAGCTAGCTCTCACATATTTTATATCGGAATGTTGTGAAAATGAAATATGCGATTCCCTGGCCCACACTGAACAAAACGGTGTCACTTACGACAAAATCGATAAAGGAATATGGCCGTGGTAAGCAAAAAAACGATCGCAAAAAAAGTGCTGACTCGGCAAAAAAAAAAAATTCGGATTTTTTTTTTAAGAATCGGCTAACGAAACCCAGATAACTTTGTAGGATATATCCAACCAAACTTTTGAAATCATTACGTGATGGCAACACGACCTATGGTTTGGCGGCCATTTTGTGCCAAAATCGGCCATTTTGAGATTTTCGCGTTTTTACACAATATTGAAAAATGAACTTTTTTTCGAGCGATTTTCACGAAATTTGACTGGCTTGTCCCTAGCGTAAGTCTACAATCACCTCTGGAGTTTCGGCGACCTTTGACCTCGGGAAAAGGCCGCCATCTTGAATTTTCTGTAAAAAACACCTTTACCATCAGATTCAAACGTAAACTTGTCGTTGGATTTATCAACGATCATCTCGAAACTTTTTGGGCATCAATGGCAAGCTACTGTGGAAAAAATGTTGGAATTAGAAGTTGTAGATTTGGAACGGCGTGCGCGTGGCGAGCTAGCAAAGTGGCGCACTGTTATAACTCCCATGCCTTTCAATACAATACAGTGAAAATTGAATGCTTGCATTTATGCCTGGATCTGAATACATTGAAAAACACTGAACAAGGACATATAAGGAATGTGGGCGTGGTTAGCATAAAATTACTGTTGCTAAGGACAACAAAAAGTTTACTTTTCCCGATTTGTCCGAAACTGACGTCAATCCGTTCATCCTCCCGAGACTAACAAAACATAAAATGGTTGCTATGGAGATAACATCAACAGAGAAGCCGCCATTTTGAAAATAAGTGGGTTTTTTGTCAACTCATGACATGTAGCTTTCATCAATGGAGCAATGTGTTTTTCTGAGTAAGTTAATGATGCTGATCGCTATGCTAGCAGTTTTAGCCATGTTAGCATAGCTAGCATAGTTAGCATAATTAGCATCTTGAGGAATGTGTTTTTCTGAGTCAGTTGAGGATGCTGATCGCTATGCTAGCACTTTTAGCCACATTAGCATATCTAGCATAGTTAGCATAATTAGCATTTTAGCTAATGTGTTTTTCTGAATCAGTTAATAATGCTGATCGCAATGCTAGCGCTTTTAGCCACATTAGCATAGCTAGCATGATTAGCATAGTTAGCATTATTAGCATTTGCAGCTTTTACTATCCCTCATCAAAGGTGGGCGGTGAGGGTGGTGAGGGCGGTGAGAGCGGCGGTGGTGCGTAGAGTTGGGCGTGGAAGGCGGGTTGCGTCTGCGGGCCATACAACGCCGCTTGCGGCTTTAATTATTCTTCTTGTCTACTAACGGATCCGTTGAGCTCAAATTTGACCCCCGCCACATACCCGAAAACTCACCAAAATTGGCACACACCTAGGATAAATTGAAAATGAATTTTCGGCAAAGAGAACGTCACCCCCCCGAAGTCGATGACATCACGGCGAGCGTTCCCGTAAAAAAATGAATGGGCCGAAATCTGCTTATGGGGCCAAAAAAAAATATTTTGAAATACAGTTACGAAACCAAAACACACTTGTTGGAGATATCCCAAAGAAGTTATGAAATCATTATGGGATGGCCACACGACCTACGGCTTGGCGGCCATTTTGTGGCGAACTCTGAGAAATGGCGATTTTCGTGTTTTTTGACAATATGGGAAAACGACACTTTTGTTTGAGCGATTTTCATGAAATCGGATACAGATGCCAACAGCTTGATTCTACAAATACCAGAGAAGTTTTGTTGACCTTTGACCTTGGGAAGGGGCG
Source organism: Oryzias curvinotus (assembly GCA_023969325.1). Classification (NCBI taxonomy): domain Eukaryota; kingdom Metazoa; phylum Chordata; class Actinopteri; order Beloniformes; family Adrianichthyidae; genus Oryzias; species Oryzias curvinotus. Next base: position 24,401,119 of record CM043721.1, read on the forward strand.
GCCATCTTGAATTTTCCGAAAAAAGCACCTTTAGTAACGGATACAAACGAAAACTCGTCCTAGGGATTTTTTTCGATCGTCTTGAAACTTCTCGGGCATCAATGGCACGCTACTGTGGACAAAATGTTGGAATTAGAAGTTGTAGATTTTGAACGGCGTGCGCGTGGCGAATTCGCAACCGTCGCCATTTTAGCTAGATCGCACATATTTTATCGGAATGTTGTGAAAATGAAATATGCTATTCCCTGGCCCACACTGAACAAAACGATGTCACTTACGACAAAATCGATAAAGGAATGTGACCGTGGTAAGCAAAAAACGATCGCAAAAAAAAGTGCTGACTCGGCAAAAAAAAAAAAATTCGGATTTTTTTTTAAAGAATTGGCTAACGAAACCCAGATAACTTTGTTGGATATATCCAATCAAACTTTTGAAATCATTACGTGATGGCGACACGACCTATGGTTTGGCGGCCATTTTGTGCCAAAATCGGCCATTTTGAGATTTTCACATTTTTACACAATATGGAAAAATGAACTTCTTTTCGAGCGATTTTCACGAAATTTGACTGGCATGTCCCTAGCATAAGTCTACAATTACCTCTGGAGTTTCGTCGACCTTTGACCTCGGGAAAAGGCCGCCATCTTGAATCTTCTATAAAAAACACCTTTACAACCAGATTCAAACGTAAACTTGTCGTTGGAATTTTCAACGATCATCTCGAAACTTTTTGGGCATTAATGGCAAGCTACTGTGAAAAAAATGTTGGAATTAGAAGTTGTAGATTTTGAACGGCGTGCGCGTGGCGAGCTAGCAAAGTGGCGCACTGTTATAACTCCCATGCCTTTCAATACAATACAGTGAAAATTGAATGCATGCATTTATGCCTGGAACTGAAAACATTGAAAAACACTGGACAAGGACATATAAGGAATGTGGGCGTGGTTAGCATAAAACCACTGTTGCTAAGGACAACAAAAAGTTTACTTTTCCCGATTTGTCCGAAACTGACGTTAATCCGTTCGTCCTCCCGAGGCAAACAAAACATAAAATGGTTGCTATGGAGATAAAATCAACAGAAAAGCGGCCATTTTGAAAAAAAGTGGGTTTTTTGTCAACACATGACATATAGCTTTCACCAATGGAGCAATGTGTTTTTCTGAGTAAGTTAATGATGCTGATCGCTATGCTAGCAGTTTTAGCCCTGTTAGCATAGCTAGCATAGTTAGCATAGTTAGCATCTTGAGGAATGTGTTTTTCTGAGTCAGTTGATGATGCTGATCGCTATGCTAGCAATTTTAGCCACATTAGCATAGCTAGCATAGTTAGCATAATTAGCATTTTAGGTAATGTGTTTTTCTGAAACAGTTGATGATCCTGATCGCTATGCTAGCTCTTTTAGCCACATTAGCATAGCTAGCATAGTTAGCATAATTAGCATTTTAGGTAATGTGTTTTTTGGAGTCAGTTGATGATGCTGATCGCAATGCTAGCACTTTTAGCCACATTAGCATAGCTAGCATAGTTAGCATAATTAGCATTTTAGGTAATGTGTTTTTCCGAGCGAGTTGATGATGCTGATCGCTATGCTAGCACTTTTAGCCACATTAGCATAACTAGCATAGTTAGCATAATTAGCATTTTAGGTAATGTGTTTTTCCGAGCCAGTTGATGATGCTGATCGCAATGCTAGCACTTTTAGCCACATTAGCATAGCTAGCATAGTTAGCATAATTAGAATTTTAACTAATGTGTTTTTCTGAGAGAGTTGATGATGCTGATCGCAATGCTAGCACTTTTAGCCAAATTAGCATAGCTAGCATGATTAGCATAGTTAGCATTTTTAGCTTATGCAGCTTTACTATCCCTCATCAAAGGCGGGCGGTGAGGGCGGTGGTGCGTAGAGTTGGGCGTGGAAGGCCGGTTGCGTCTGCGGGCCATACAACGCCGCTTGCGGCTTTAATTCTTTTTGCTTCCTCTGTCCTCTACTGAAAGTCGATTTTCCTTCACCCAGACGCTAGAAACCACCAACCGTGCTCTTCTGTTGTGTTTTAGGGTGTTGGCGCACAATATTCAGACATCCTTAAAACCCCCTCATTTGCATAGGGCACCAAACGTATTCACAGCCAGTTGACCTGCAAATGCATGGCAGGCCTGATTGCTTCCTTCTACTCACACAGAACTGTAAAAACAACCTTTCAGTGTGTCTGGGTACATTTACTGTTAATGTGTTGACTTAAGGCCACAATGTCTGCGAAGACTTCACGCCACAAACTGGTTTCAGACAGGAGCCGCAAGCAGATTTAGAGAGCAGATGCATTGAACTGTAGCAGGAAATCAGCATCTCATGGCCTTTTGGAGGCTGAGAATTACAAGTAGATTTAAAGATATTCTAGGTTTTCTTAAATTCCCAAATCCTCCACTGTTCTTCAGACTCGCATTGTTAAAAGGTCTTTTTTTTTACCATTTTACCAACATCACTTTCAAATATAACTGAAAGGAAGTAATTTGGTAAAAATTGAAAGTTATTATTGAACATAAATTTAAGCTGCAGACTTTATTGTGGAGGATTTAAAACTAGACCTGGAATATTGCTTATTGCTTAAGTATTAATGAAAAAAAAATCTAAAATCCAGTGGATATTTTTTTTTATATTATCTAGTCTTTCATTTATCCCATCTCATTTTTGCCATCTTATTATTGCTAAAATGCCATTGGTGTCACAGAAAAGTGTGTGTGATGAAATTCGTTCTCCTCGTTTGACCTCCATCCCTCACGGCAGCAGTGAGCTGCAGTCACAGCCAGGAAGTTGTTTAGTGCTGCACCCCAGTCCAGCCCTTACATGCTCAAGCAGGGAAGCACTTAGTTCCATTTTTAGAGTCTTTGGTATGACCCAAACATGGATTCAAACCCACAAAGTCTTAGGGCAGACACTCAACCATCAGACCACTAAGGCAGTAAAAGCCAAACTACCAAAAAGCCAAAGCTACAGCTACAACTCATCTCCAACTTTCCTAGAAAGAAATATGTTATAATATTGTATTAAAGCTTCTACTTCTTTAAAGAAAGTGAGATTATTTAAAAGCTAAACTAACCCATGCCACTAAAGGAAAGTAAAATGGGAGTGTTTGCCCATTAAGAACAGAAATAAAAATGTTGAATGGCGAAAATGGATACTCATTCAACTAATTTGTCCAGCATGGAGGTTGGAAAGCTCTGCTCCATTATAGTTTTAGAATTCTTGTATCCACCAGGAATTCTAGTTACAACTAAGCTCGGTCCTCTACTTAGAAAGCACAGAACAATTTGCTCTTTGTGATGAGATTGAGCTAGTCTATTTAGAACTTTGTAAAGTCATTTTGAGTTCTGTTCTGTTTGGAAGAGAAAGCAACTGGAGAGAAGCTACGGTTGGTGAAATACGATCCAATTTTCTTTAGAACTCTGGCTGCAGCACTTTCAATCAGCTAAAGGTCCTTCAGAAAATCTACAGACCAGCTTGATAATAAATAATAGCAGTAGTCTAATCTTGAAGTAAAAAATGCATTATTACATTTTTCTTTGACATTCGATGTATTGTGAAAATGAAAACGATTCTCGAAACGTGATTTATGTGAGAATTACAGACTTTCCTGGTCTAAAAGTGACATGTTTGAGGTCTGAGCGACTGCTCCTTGTTTAATAGAGAAGTGCTGCAGAGTACCATCAGCAACAGAAACATGCTTTGTTGGCTGACAGTGTTAACTAATAGAAGCTTTTCAGGACTTTAAAGGATTAACTGTAATAAAAGGATATTCCATGTATGGTATTCATGCAGCACCATACACTTTAGGACTGTTTTGGGGTTTGTGCTGTATAAGCACTGAAAAAGAAGGTGTGAGGCCTCCTGTCTATTTCTTCACTCCCACCTCCAGTTAAGCAACTTGTGAGCTCTCAGCCGAACAGATGCGTGCTGCTGTGGGACTGCTAGCTGATTGATGGCCTCTTAAAAGTGTTGCTTGTGTTTTATTAGACTTGAATACCTGGTGATTGTCATACCTCAGTGTCAGGAAAAGGTGAGCAGGTGAGCACAAGTGGGAGCAGACATCTTCCAGAGCTCATGACTGAATGAGGCGTACTTTGAAGAAGTGTAATGACTTTGGTGGGGCCGGCTGACATGTAGAAAGCCTGGACATGTAGTGCTTTCGGTGACACTTGATGTCTTGCCTGAACTCTCTAAACAAATTCTGTGATTAGCTCCTGTGTGACGGCGCACAGACTTCTGCTGCCTCCTGACTCTATTATCAGATCCTCTAAGTAGATGTGGAGCTGCCTGTTCTGCTCCTGCTGTTGTACAGGAGGGCAGGAGTTAATGTGGTGGTCTCACCTCGGGCTAAGGACATAATTGACTACCAGGCCCGGGGTAATGGAGTATTAGGCAGCAAAGCAATTAAACGCACTGATCATTACAGCTGCAGTGACACATACACACTAAATGCAGAAGAATGAGTCATCCTTGGAAACAGCATAGCCAGTTGTGTTTGCAAGCCAAGTGCCCACTTAAAGATGGAGTTTGGCAAAAGACAAAGGAAAAACAACTTTTGTCGTGTAAGTATAGGGTGAGCTAAGACAGCTGTGCTTTTTGTGAATAAAAGATTTGTTCTGCTTTCCTTAAACAGAAACTCTGATACACTTTCATTTTGGTTACCTCTAAATGATCCTTATCAAGGTGCAACGTAGAGAAAGTCTGTTTGTTAGAAACTCGTCTTCCGCCTCAGTTCAGCCTCTGGCTGGCAGAGTTTGACTCCATCACGACCAAAAAAACACACATTTCACACAGTGTGACTGTAGAAGTAGAGCTGGTAAACTTTGATAGCCTTCATCCAACTTCTGAACTCGAGTATCAGTCCAGTATTTAGTATTCAGTACTCAGTCCAGTTCTCATTACTGACTGTAAATGAGAACTGGACTGAATGATTCCTCCTCCCGCGTTCCAAACAGGAAGTACCTGCAGGTCCCAAAAAGCAAAAAATCCCCTAGACTTCTCTAGAGAAACAAACCGCTATAACTCGTTCATTATATTTGTCAGAATAAACATTCTTGCTCTGTGACCTTTCTAACATTTTTTCACATTTTTTTCTGTAGTGCAAGTTATAAACTGACCAATCAGATGCCTTTTATTAAAGCATAAGGTCTCATGTTGACCGTTGGAAGCGTTTGACAGATTCTCCATAGATCGCTTTCAAGTGGAAGGGGTGTGGACTTCCTATAAGCTCACTTCTGATTGGCAAAAGTGGTTGCCATAGAAATGTTGACTTATCCCAGTGTTTCTGTTATTTTTTGCAAGGCCCCCCCTAGGGAAAAGAAAATGTTTTGCTAACTTTCTGCTATGTTCTTTTCACCACAGTAGTCACAGCTTCACACCTGGCTGGAATGCGTTTCATTTGAAAAGTCAAAATAACATGTATGTATGCAGAAGAGTCTATGTTGAGGCTGTAGCTGCTGCTAATATCAGCTTTTTTACACTAAAATTTGGTCAAAGTATCCAAATGTCAACTGATTCAAAAGTAAATGGTATCGTTCTGATTTTCTAGAATTAATGCAACCATAAACAGGTGTAATCCTGTGCTTTTTGTTTGCTAGTTCAAGTCTGGGTAAATGCTGAACGCTGTGTCATAAGTGGGATCCAATGCAAAACCAAAGTCAAATTAATTATGAATCACAAACAACACTTTAATAAAAGATCTCTTTTGGCCCAGGTTGACAACAACCACGACCAATCCTGTTGTCCTACAATGTGCTGGTGGAAATTGGACTAATGTTGGTGGAAGAGAGAAGAAATGATTGTAGGCAAAAAGACAAAAGGAACGACAGGAGTGTAGGACTTTGAACGCATTGCACCAGTTTGTGGCTACTCGGAGTAAAAAAAAAAATTACACTATTTTACATTTTAAGCAAATGACAGTTCAGCAATTCATGCAGTCTTAAATTTAGTAAACTGCAACTGATACTTTAAAACAGCCTTATAATAGGATTACATTGATAAGTTTTAAATTATGTTTGTGTATACTTATTTTGCCCTGTTGTGTTTGTCAGCATTTACCATTTCAGAACCACAACATTGGTGTTGAAAATGGGAATTAATCATGGCAAACCCCCTGGTGAAATTTACAGGAACTTCCTGCTCACATATGACATGGTGAAGTGCAAACTCAGTATGGGCTGGTTAGAGAAAAGTTCAATTACTTGGCTGACATCACAAGTGGGAAGTGGTTGAAGTGGGACATGTTTGAGGCACGCTGTAGCATTTCCCAGTTACAGCCATGACATAGACTGGGGAATGGGAATTTAATTGCCTTCAAAGTGGCATTAAGTGGGACCTAAAGATTCCTAGTTGTATCTTATGGAAATGTAAACTTCAGCACACACATGTCAAGACATTTTGAAACCTCTTTACAAACACTGTTTGCAATTTGTTGCCAGCAGTTGAAGATCAATGAGATAAGAATACGTCTTTCGGTGTTCCCGTCCTAAATTGATGCAGACAGATAACTGCTTTTCCTCTCAAGACTCCAGAGCATTAGAAATAAGCTAAGATGCTACAACAACAACAGAAAATAGGCTTCTCCAAACAAGACATTTCTTTTTGATAATCTTCAGTTTAACCCTTGTGCTATCCTAGGCACTTTAGCATTGGGAGTTGGGTCATCTAGACCCCACTAGAGAGTGGGCTGAACTTTTTTCTGCAAAGATTTGTGATCTTCACCGGTGTCCATGGATTACATGAAATCCTCTCCACCTTTATCCACCTTTGTCATGGTAGGGAGAACACGTCAATGGTCATCTTGACTCCATAGGATAGCACAAGAGTTACACGCCAACAGTTTCAAGAAAGATCTCTTCTTTCTGCAGACAAGGCCCAAAAATATTAAAGACTGGCCATGAGCCCCGGGGTTATCTAACACACGCACCCTCCTGAAAACCATGGTCACTGAACAGTTTGTAACTTATAAAATGTAGAACAAGCCTGACAGGCAAAGAAAATACAAGGTTGAGAAAAATAGCCATCTACCAAAATTGTTATTGGAAATGGAGAATGCTAACGCCTGCAGGTCTCACAATGAGAGGAACCATGCAGCTTCTATTTCAAAAGCCAGCATCTGTGTTGGTGTATCAGTGCTCATGCCAAGGGTAGATTTCACATCTGTGTTCAGCACTTACACTAAATGACATGCACATGTTTTTTAGCAGTTAAAGACAAGGTTTAAACAAGTTCTGCCCTTTTGGTGTTTTAAAACAACATCCCAACCTTCGTTTAATTTGTTGTCTTCAGATTTCATTCAGAGATGTCTTTCTGTCCGGGTCAGGCGAGGTTTAATTGGACAGATGCTTTGTTATGTTCCTGGCTCCTTGCCCAGAGTGAGGAAATCATCCTTCCTTTTTATTATTTGCTGGGTGCCCTGTCTGTTGCAAAACTAAATTAGGTAGAAAAATCGTGTGCCCATCTGCGTCTGCATGAGTGATCCTGTCCAAGTTTAGGTTTTGATTTGCGGCACTTCCTGTGTCCCTGTCCAACCACAGAGCAGACCTCTGAGACAAGTGTTACGATCTCCTGCCCCAAAGGCCATGGAAGTGGACTAAAATGAGCATGCTGTCCTCGAGTGCATGTTGATCAAAAATAGAACTGCAAAATTTCAAGATCAAGCAACTGATTAGTGGGTTAGTTTACTTTGCATGATCTTTTTAACAACTTTAATGACCACCTTTGCTTGATGAATTCAGCTCCAGGATGTTTTGCTTAGTGGTTGAAGCTAAAGGTGTTTTGTGAGCCAGTTTATGTCTGCTTACAGAGCAATTGTATCAATGTTGTATTAGAGCACGATTGGTCCTGTAGCCACTGCTTCTATTGTCCATAATAATCCAGGCCAGTTCACTGATGCCACAGTTGTACTCTTTTGGATTACTGCAAAGAAGAAAGGAGGGCTTTGGGGCTCGTAGGTGGAAAAGGTTTTCTAGAACAAAATGAACAGTTTCTGTGTGTCTTGTGTATTTAGAAGTTTGGTTTAGTAAGCCCTTTTAAGCTGCAGTGACATTTAGGGATATCCTGATCAGGTTTTTTCAGCTTCAATCCACATGTTAAAAAAATGGACAAAATGAATGAACAGATCCAGGTTCCTCTTTTTCTGATTAACCTTTTATCATTTAACCCTTGTGCTATTCTATGACCCCACCCTTCCATTGACGTGTTCTCCCTACCATGACAAAGGTGGATAAAGGTGGAGAGGATTTCATGTAATCCATGGACACCAGTGAAGATCACAAATCATTGAAGAAAAAAGGTTCAGTGCACTGTCTAGTGGGTCTAGATGACCCAACTCCCAATGTTAAAGTGCCTAGGATAGCACAAGGGTTACACAGTCCACTAGGTTAAAGTAGTCTGAATAATCAAGTAAAATAGTGCAACTAACAACTAGTAAAAATAAGTAACTAAGAACTACTAGAAATGGTGATAATTAGTTGTGTGAGAAAGTTTGGTGAGTGGAGCTTTAGTATCTTCAGAACTATTGAACATTTTTTATCTCATTTTATTCATATCTCCATTAGAAATTCTTCAGTATTGATGACTTCCTTTTAAAAGTCTTGTTGTAGAATGAATATGATAAATATTCATGACTAGCTCATTTCAGTGTAAGTTAGTTTTCGTTGCACTATGGAAGCCGTCCCACTGCTGTGTCTCCACTTAATGACTAAAAAAAGGGACTAAATCTTTTTATTTGGAAATACCTTTGTAGGTCGTTGTTTGCATTAAGACAAACCCATTAAAAACTCTCGCTGTCCGTTTAAAATGTTGTTTAAAAGAAATACTGAGCCCGAAGGTCCAAATATGTGAATATCTTGCTAAGTTCACTGAACTGCTTTTGTGGGCCTCCTGCTCAAACTAGTGCCATACTCTGCTGCGCCTATCCCAAGAAAATGTTGCGATCTGGTAATGATGTGCAGATTTCTTTTAGGGTATTGATAATTGGCTTGAAAAGCATAGTGCTGATCACTAAAATATACAACATCCGAGTCTGAAACTGCGTGATTGGGCCCGATTTCCAATCACGTGATGGGATCAGGAGCTCCTTGGTGACATCACTACGTCAGTTTTGGAGAGCCACTCCCTGGCACTTTCAGGACCCACACCAAGCCTCTATCAAAATCCACCTGAACCACGCTCACTGCAGTGCTTTGACTCGTGCATGAGCACAGGTTGCTAAACTAAGTGTACCTTGAGGTTAGATGTACTAAGAGAAGATCCTGATCGCCTGGAGTTTTTTTTTTTTTTAATTATTGTTGTTTATTTGCCACAGAAATCTAATGAGATTTTTTTGTCCCTCCCCCATTTCTCTCTCTGTTCTTCTCTGATGCAGCTTGCTGGCCGTGGGACCAAGGAGACTAAGTACTCCATGAAGGCAGTGGAGGAGATGTTGGAGTCCATGCAGATCACCATGTCTTAGAAATGCAGGGGCATCATTTCTTCTTTCTCAGATGTGGCAGCTAGGTCTCAGTCATTTTAGTCATTTTTAGTTTTGTCCTGTTTTTAAAGAAAAGGGTAGGAACGTAATAACCTTTATGATCACAGGAAGCTACAGTAAAACAAGAAGTCTGTTGTGATTCAGTCCCAGATGGCAGTTTGCCGTCTCCTCCATGTCATTTGCTGTTATTTGCCACGTATGCATTAATGCTAACACCGTCTGACTGAGAAAGAAGAAAACTGTACAGTGAATGCTATTTATAGAAAAAAGATAAGTAGAGATGCTGCCTGTTTGCACTGAACTCTCCTGTCTGTGTCCTTCTGTAAACGAAACAAATTAAATTTTTTTTAAACCTTTCTCTGTGTTGGACTGAATCCTCTAAAGATCTGTTTTGTTTGGGTGGAACCGACTCTATATGTTGTGTTTGTTTCCACTCACTGCCACATTTGAAATGTAATAACTCTGGAGAAGGAAGGGGCCACAGCAACAACAGCCATGAAAGCATGATAATGGCTGGAAAATCCCACATTTCAGTTCGCCTTACAACTGCAGCTTTCTGAAAACACCCCTGTCAATTCAGCACGGAGAGCCTCTGAGAATATGCCAGCTGTCCCGTTTGAGTCTGGGAGCATTTATGGCAAAGACGGAACAAGTAACGGAGCAGCACTTCGGACTGCTTCTGACAGACACATGGGAGTTCATCTCAAGAAGGAACTGCTTTCTTCATTCATTTATGTCATTTTAAGCTGAAAAAGCATAAAGAACAAATTGTGCACATTACCTGCTATGAGTTGAATTTTCTTAGAACGGCTGAACTGGAATTACAGGGTGAAAGCTGTTTTCGAGCAGTTTTATGTTGCAGCTATCTTGTAAATACTGCTGTATTTATGAGCTCATTTATTAACTTGTAAACGAGGAATAAATGTGAGTCGCTGGCTGACACTTGTGTTCATTATTATGAGGAATTGGTTCTCAGTGGCTGTTCCTATGAGGCAATAGTGCCATCTGTAGTCAGGGTGAAGAATTGAAGACTTTGGGAATGGGACGACAGCCAGCATGCTCCAAGTGTAACCCTTGTGCTATCCTAGGCACTTTAGCATTGGGAGTTGGGTCATCTAGACCCACTAGACAGAGCGCTGAACCTTTTTTTTTTCAATGATTTGTGATCTTCACTGGTGTCCATGGATTACATGAAATCCTCTCCACCTTTATCCACCTTTGTCATGGTAGGGAGAACACGTCAATGGAAGGATGGGGTAGCATAAGGGCTAATCAGCAGACGATGAATTGCAGCTATGATTTATGGATGAGATAAAAGTAACTTTTTATTATTTATAAGCCAAATCTGACTTGCATCCTTGTGTAATCATAACCAAAACTCAAACTTGAGCTGTCAGGGGGAAGAAATCTCCTAACTCCGCTAAACCATTGGCCCAGTTTAGTGTATAAAGATTCACTGTTATTCCTGCCTATAATCCAGGATTCCCAGGAAGATTAGCTCCTGCAGGATCTTTGCTTCTCCTTGGCTGCTGTGGAGAGTCCAGTGATCATGAGAGCTGCAGAGCTGTGCTAGATCAGCCAATATGTCAAAGACCGAGACAAGGCCAGTAATTTACAATTTTGCTAAATTTTGAAACAATTTCCTATGTTTTCTTATGCTGGGATGATTGTTTGGCTCTACAGATGATGCTGTCATAGTAAATGGGCAATTTCTGTAGTTGGATCAACTTTTTCTTTTGAAAGTTTTTTTTTTTCCTGGAACCACAAACAGCTTTCCGTTATATTTACACATAGAGTCGTCTTGCTGAACTGGCTAGATATGAAAAACCTTTAGACCTCAGTTTCATAAAAGGAAAAGAAAGTCCACTTTAAGACTAAAGTTAGAAACTTGATTTTTTTTCCATATACAGTGGGGCAAAAAAGTATTTAGTAAGCCACCAATTGTGCAAGTTCTTCCTCTTAAAAAGATGAGATAGGCCCATAATGTTCATCAGAGGTAAACCTCAACTGTGAGAAACAAAATGAAAAAAAATCCAGAATACCACACTGTCTGATTTTTACAGAATGTATGTGCAAATGATGGTGGAAATTAAGTATTTGGTCAATAACAAAACTTCAACTCATTACTTTGTTATATCCCCTTTGTTGGCAATGACAGAAGTCAAACGTTTTCTGTAGGTTTTCACAAACTGTTGCTGGTATTTTGGCCCAGTCCTCCATACAGATCTCCTTTAGAGCAGTGATGTTTTGTGGCTGGAGGGAGTTGAAAGTCTGCCGCCCAGCAGCAAAGATTTTCTATGGGGTTGAGATCTGGAGACTGGCTAGCTAGGCCATTCCAGAACCTTGAAATGTTTCTTATGAAGCTACTCCTTCGTTACTGGGGCAGCGTGTGTTTGGGATGGTTGTCATGCTGAAAGACCCAGCCATATTTCCTCTTCAACGCTGATGGAAGGAGGTTTTCACTCCAAATCTGACCATAAATGAAGCAAAGATCCTGCAGGAGCTAATCTTCCTGGGAATCCTGGATTAATAACAGTGAATCTTTATACACTAAACTGGGCCAATGGTTTAGCGGAGTTAGGAGATTTCTTCCTCCTGACATCTCAAGTTTGGGTTTTGGTTAAGATTACACAAGGATGCAAGTCAGATTTGGCTTATAAATAATAAAAAGTTACTTTTATCTCATCCATAAATCATAGCTGCAAGGCATCTTCTGCTGTTTAACCCTTGTTCTATCCTATGACTCCACCCTTACATTGAGGTGTTCTCCCTACCATGACAAAGGTGGATAAAGGTGGAGAGGATTTCATGTAATCCATGGACACCAGTGAAGATCACAAATCATTGAAGAAAAGAGGTTCAGAGCTCTGTCTAGTGGGTCTAGATGACCCAACTCCCAATGTTAAAGTGGCTAGGATAGCACAAGGTTTAAATACATAACCAGTTCCAACAGGTGACATTAATACAGGTAACCAGTGGAGGATAGAGGATCCTCTACAGAAGAAGTTTTTTCTCATTTTGTCCCTAATAGTTGAGTTATGCCTATGTTGAAAATTATAGACCACTCATCTTTTTAAGTGGGAGAACTTGCTCAATTGGCGACTGACTAAATACTTTTTTGCCCCCCACTGTATATATTTTTGTTAAAGTCATATGTTGCGAGTCTTAGACAAGTACCGTAAAAGCTTAAAAAAAATTATATTTACCAAGTTTTGCTGTGTACTTGAACACGTCAGAAACAAATATGTTAAATACTAAGTACTTTATTCTTGCTTCCGTTGGATTTAAGAGGGTCAGTTCCAGCCTGTGTGGATAACAATGAATCTCAGATACTGTCATCATCACCAGAGATGTTGACCTCAATAAAGGCAGGAAAGAACCTCTGAAATTCTGGATGTAGTAGTAAACTGTGGACCGTAAGAGCAAAAGTTGTCGTCTTAGAGGAGAAAGTTTGGTTTCAGACTGTGGAGAAGATATGGGATTGTCAGCTGCAGAATCTCATCTCAACATTTTGCTTGCCTGAGATTGGCTGTTTGCGCTCTTCTCTGGATTGTCTAGGAAGATTGATGGATGATTGATGCAGCATGTGGTCTTCTTCAGAAGCTTATGGCAAAGTGGGGTCCTGGGTTTTAGGCCTCCACATGGCAGTCTTATGTGGGCCACCCATCAATGCAGCTCTGTTTGTGCCTGCACATGTGTATATACTTACATTGTGCTAGATCTTACATTGAGGTGTTCTCCCTACCATGACAAAGGTGGATAAAGGTGGAGAGGATTTCATGTAATCCATGGACACCAGTGAAGATCACATATCATTGAAGAAAAAAGGTTCAGTGCACTGTCAAGTGGGTCTAGATGACCCAACTCCCAATGTCAAAGTGCCTAGGATAGCACAAGGGTTATGTAATGTTGATTTACATTTTTTCTCCTGTCAAAAGATGGATTCCTAGTGAAGCTGTAAGTAAGCAGAAAGACTCAGTTGCAATAAAACACTTGAATAATCAACAATTTTCATAGAGAATATTGCTTGTAAAATATAGGAAAAATGATAAAACATTTGACAAAGTTTGTACTAAAGTTCTTCAAATTTTCACAAATGTTTTATTCTATACTTAACTTGGAATGTTTTTAAACACAGACAAAACACTTCATGAGTGGTTTTTCGAGGCATTGAAGATTTTGTGAGGGTTCCCAGTTTATGGAACTATATGTTTCTAGAATTTAAACATTTTTGAGATCATTGGTAAAACTCAATGGTTAAAGAATTACCTCCTCTTGATCTCAGAAAAAACTGAGGTCATTGTACTAGGTCCTAAAAACCTCAGAGATGCTCTGTCTGATCAGATAGTCTCCATGGATGGTGTAAGTATAGCCCCCAATTCCACAGTTAGAAACCTTGGGGTTTTATTTGACCAGGATTTATCATTTAAGGCTCACATATCTCAGGTGTGTAGAACTGCATTTTTTTCACCTGCGGAATATAGTTAAGATCAGAAATATACTTTCTAAGAGTGATGCTGAAAAACTCATCCATGCGTTTGTTACGTCTAGACTGGATTACTGTAACTCCTTGTTAGCAGCGTGTCCTAAGAGTTCCTTAAGAAGTCTCCAGCTTGATAATTAAAAACTACACAGTGAGTTTACATAAAAATACTTCTGTATTAACAGATGAAGCGTTTTATTACAAAGACAGAAAGCAGCAACCATCGTATTCATGCTCTGCTGTAAACCGTGCAATGCGGGGAGCATCATGGCATATTATGAGGCGTTTGGCGCTGCTGGCTCCGTACGAAGCGTGTGCCTCGCAGCTTCCTTGATGAGCTCGGATTTATCTGAGGAGAACTGCAGAGCTGATAGCAGGAGGAGAAACGCGGGGCGGCTTCAATAAACACTCCGGTTGCTGGTCTTCTACCGGGGACATGATGTGCCACGGGGCAGAAAAAGAAGTTCTGATGACAGAGAGTTTGCGCTGAGTGAATTTAAACTCGCGTCTGCAGTGACGTATGTGTCAGAGCATGTCCGATTGGCCATTCTGCATGTCAATCAAGTCCTGTACTTTTCAGTGAGGATTTTGATTGACTGGTGGATTTTTGAGAAGTACTTTTTTTTAATTAATCTTCTCTGTCCCGCGATCTACACTCATGTCCTTGAAGAAACATACATCAATGCACATGCATGTTTAAAAACACTGAGCGCAAATTCTCTGTCATCAGAGTTGCTCTCTGCCCCGCGGCGCGTCAAGTTCCTGGCAGAAAACCACTCCGGACCCGGAGTGTTTATTGAAGCCGCCCCGCGTGTCCTCCTGCTATCAGCTCTGCAGTTCTGGCCTGATAAATACCAGCTTATTCATTAAGGAAGCTGTTTTTTACGTGGCACGCCCTTCGTATGGAGCCAGCAGCGCCTTTGAAATGCCATGAAAAATGAACAAACTAAAATAAAATTGAATTTTTATAAAATACTAATGATTTTCCAGAGTCACAGGGAGCCACAACAGAAGGATGAAAGAGCCACATGTGGCTCCGGAGCCATGGGTTGCCGACCCCTTGTTTAGACGGACAGCTGGGTCTTTGTAGATCTGCAGTGGTCTGATACTCCTTCCATTTCCGTATTATCACTTGCACAGTGCTCCTTGGGATGTTTAAAGTTTGGGAAATCTTTTAGTATCCAAATCCAGCTTTAAACTTCTCCACAGCAGTATTTTCAGTATTCTGCCTGGTGTTCCTTGTTCTTCATGATGCTCTCTGCACTTTAACCAGACCTCTGAGACGATCACAGAGCTGGTGCATTTATACAGAGACTTGATTACATGCAGGTGGATTCTATTTATCATCATTAGTCATTCAGGTCAACTTTGGATCATTCAGAGATCCTCACTGAACATCTGGACAGACTTTGCTGCACTGAAAAGAAAGGGGCTGAATCATTTCCCACGCCCTATGTTTCAGTTTTTTATTCGTTAACCAACTTTATGATTGTATCCCACTTGTTGATTCTTCACAAACAATTACAGTTTATATCTTTATGTTTGCAGCCTGAAATGTGATAAAAGGTTGAAAAGTTCAAGGGGGCTGAATACTTTCACAAGGCACTGTATACTGGCTGGAGACAAAAACGAAACCTTCCACGTAAAACAAGTGTGTTCCGTTAATGCAAGTTTGTGTGACATTTGTACATTTTCTCATCCTTTGGTGTTTTAGTCTTGACATGCCAGTCCATTACAAGTCTCACACATACATTTTCTTACCTGCAAAAAGTGAAAGGTTTTAAGGTGGCAGTTGGCAATATGTTTGGGATCATTGTTATGCCGGAAGATCCAGCTACATTTCATCTAAAATGGTCTCACTGTTGTAAAATCGCTCTGCCCAAAAAAATCACCATGCATGGCCTCATTTATCCTTTCCTTAATCAGTCATCCTGTCCCCTTTGTAGAAAATCAACCCCCAGCATGATGCTTCCTCCCCCATGCTTCATAGTGGGTATGATGTTCTTTGGAAGCCGCTCAGCATTCTTCTCCTTCCATGCACAGCGAGTGGTGTTTATAACAAAAAGTTCCTCTCTTCACATTTGCTTCCACCATCGATTCTCCAGCTGCTTGCTTCTTTGTTCGTGAGCTCCCTGATGTGGTCGGGTTCCTGATACCCTGTTGCTGATGAGTTGACACCTTGGCAATGCCGCAGTCGATGGAAGTGGCTGCTTCTTTTGCTGTCTCCTGTGTCATGGATCACACTGACTGCCAAAACCCTGCGGATCGAAGGTAAAAATGGTTAATCCCTACACTGTAAACCCTAACGAGTTGACTGAACTTAAAAATTATTTTGTAACAGATTACACAATAGTTTTTAAGTTATATTATTAAAACTTTTAAGTTAACATTTATTAAAATGTATATTGTCAGTTGGCTTAAATTTGTATTATTTCATATTAAAAATATGAAGATTCCTCAACTTATAAAAAAGAGATTATTTACTCAAAGTTTTTAATATTTTCCAACTAAAAAAAAACACTTTAACTAACTATATTTTTATAATATTACTCAACTCATACAATATGTAAAATTCACCCAAATGTTTTATAAATTCTCTAACTCATTAAATGTGTAGCATTGAAAATATTTAAAAATCTTCAGCTTAAAATGTTTGGACATGAAATGTATTCTAAACAGAGGTATTGATACTGCCCCACGACAACATTTTAAAAGCTAACATTGATAAAAACCAACAAACATGAAAGTCACACTATAGTGATTGCTTAATACACTTTTTTTAATTGCTCTTTTTTTAAAAAGGCACAAATATCAAGAGTATGAAGAAACAATCAGTGCAATCAAACTGCATTATAAGAGTGCAACACAACATATGAACAAAAAAGTGTTGGTTTTGTATTGTACGGCAGAAAAAGCAAATAATCACAACAAAAACAGTTGCATAACACTCAAACCAACAAATATTCCATTCTAAAAGACTCACTTAACGAAACAGTCTTCAGCGTCAATAAATGTCCTTTCAGTGGTTTGTTGTCCTCATGACAGCGTTCTGAATAACTGTGAAGTCAAGTTCAAGTTTTTTGGGGTGCTGTAGATCCAGAGCATAGATGTCCCCGAAGAGTAGAAAAGATCAGTCAGCCAGATCTGTGGGACCACTGACGGCTGCATCAGGAGGGTCACCACGACAACTGAGAAGATACCCACAGCAGTGTCTGTGAGGTCTGGTATTTCTGGAAAATACAAAACAAAAAACACAGATAAGTTCAGATCCTCCAAGATATTCATCACACTAATGTCCAAAACTGACATTCCTGCTACCTGTGAATGTGAATCTTTTCATGCTAACATTCTGTTAGCTTTTAATCAACTGGCTGTGATGCTTTAAGGACCAACTCCAACTAAAATTGTGTTTTTAAAAAGTTCTTTAGCATTTTTCTGAAAATGGAGGACATTTATAAAATCATTTAAGACTAAAACTTCATTTTTCTTTATTCAAATAATGATGGATCAGGAGCAGAAAAGGTAAACGAAAAGGTTCCCGCTCCCTCCAATCAGGAGTCCCTGATGTTCGCCTTTCATCTTCCGTCTCATTCTTAAAACCATTTAAAAATATCACTCAGTTTACAAACTACAAACAATTGCCTATTTATTATGTCACTCAATAAAATCTCAATCAATATTAAAGGGTTAGAGAAAAGCATTGACAGGGAGTCATGTACACTTACAGTACAGGTCTTGAAGAAGTTGGAGGCATCTTCATGCAGATAAACAGGAAGTCCATGGAGGACACGTGCCCGTCTCATGTTCACATCACGCTGGTCCTAAAAGAATAAAAAGAAATATACATTAGCATTGAAGCAAATGCAGTGCAAACACTTCCAATAATTATTTAAGGAACTTTAAGAAATAATAAAATGATACCTTTTCTAGATGTCTATTTCTAGTAAGAGGACAATGGAGTGTTTATGGCTTGATCCACTTCAGGCCAAAGACCCAAAGTCATTTTTAAGGCAAGTTACACCATGGCTTCTTACAGCTGTTTACAAATGATTTATTATCCGTTTTTTTAATTATGCAAAGTAGAAATTAACCCGGAGGTCATAAATCCTAACCAAGCTGGCCAGTTCCTGTCTGTTTTGGTGGACTTAGTATCAGAAAAAGGCAGCTTTAAGATGCACAAACATGTAAAAACTGCACAACTTCCTCTGACTGCATCTACTCTACATGAATCCATTTCAGATCTTGAGTTTTCATGGTTTCAAATGATGGAATGGTACTAATGCAACATTATTGTATTATTGTAATATATTGTCATAAAGACATGACAATATTCCAAAGTGTCTCCACATACATGGCAGTGGAAACACTTTGGCATATTGGCTATGTAGTACTGCAGTATTATATGTAGTACTGCATAGTGCCAAAGTAACAGAACACAACTTGCACCTCCATTCCATTGTGCCACCTTCAGCCAGCAATTTAAATCTGTTTAGTTAAATTATAAATAATTCCAACTCAATTTAGACCTTTGGCTAGTTAAAATGTGCATAAATGTTTCCATGCTGCCGTAAAAATCTAATAATGGAAGTAGTTCAAGATAAATATATTAAATAAGTATAAAACTCAACCACTGACAGCTCTTTTCGGGTGAAATGGTGACTTCTGGTGAACTCTCTGAAGTTCAGTATCTGAAAGAGTCCAAATGAGATTTTTCAATGTTCAAAAAACATTTTCAATTACATTCTGATCAAAACATGTATTGCACTACACAAACTTGCATTTTTTGTTTTTTTTTTAAATAGCTTTCTAGACAAATAACTGATCAGGAGACAAGTTACCTGGCTGGCCTTGGTGTCTACCTGGAGGTGAATCACTGAACACTCTGTAGTTCGGTACCTGAACACAACAGGAGCACGTTGATTAATGTATTTTTTACAAAAACCTTTTTATAATGGAGATCAGTGATTTATAAAAGCTTAAAGCTGCATTCAAAACCCAAAGCTTCCATGCAGCAACCAGGCTTAAAACTTTTGGCGGTAGCTCCTCCCACACAACCGTTAGAGGCTTTGAGTGACATTTTTGGACATGTGTCCAGCAGCAAACTTTAGCCACAAACAGAGGCCTCCAACGCGAATTTCACACGCAGATCACGTTTAGGGTGATTGCAGCATAGCAGATCATTTCTACCTCTGAAAAAAAACTCATCACTGTCGTAACTTACAGGCAGAAATGCATTTTGGGTTTGGCTCGCCATACTGCTATGTGCTATGACGAACTATTGTACATTTGTCACTTTAAGCTCAAAACGATCGTAGCACACATATGTTTAAACAACAGTAAACCACATTTACGGTAGTATAAGAGCATTTTTAAAGCATTTCATTCAGAATAAACAGTGAACAATACAACTTACCAAATTAAATCATCAGGGCTGAAGACAAGACGGCGCCACTGAGGAAAACATCAGCGATGAGGCGGATGGAAAAAAATAGAGGTTGAGGCGTATTCAAGCGGGGCGAAATCACAACGCATTGCAGAAAAATGAAATGCTCGAGTTTCAATTTCAAACGTCGCATACTCGCATTCGGCAAATCCAACATGGCCACCTGAGCTAACGTTGAGAAAACGAAAGACCCTCCCACCAGTACGTGATGACGTCATGACGCTACTTCAGGGATCTTAAAATTTTTGAGTGCTAGATACAACTAAGCTTTAAAATATTGAGCACTGTTAAGTTATATTTGAAAAAATGTTGATAGAGCGTAATACTTTATAGTTGAATCAACTACAAAATGACATTTAAGTTGTGTAACCTTAATAGTTATGAGCCAGTACAACTGTTGGGGTTTACAGTGTATTTGGGACCCTACACAGACCCTACCTGTCTTCTTACCGATTGGGTGGATTCCCTCTAGGCTTGTGCATCTTAACTGGCAATCCATTGATTTTTGTCTTGAGCTCCTGGAAGGTTATGGTTCTCTTGCTTCTTGGCTAGCAGTGCGTATGTCCCTAATGACTGAGATGTACTCTTTTTTTTGGATTGGAAATTCCCACTTCTTCTGTAGTTCAGCCCTAAACTCTTGTGAACTTTTGTGGGCCAGAATAAAGTCTGTCGTGTTGTAGATGGAGATGACAATAACAGAGCAATCAAGAATAAACACGTCACAGGTGCTCGACATTTCTGCAGTTTCTCTCCTTACCAGAGGGTGGAGACAAAAATTTCACAGCACTTTTTTGAAACAATATTTTTTAAACCATTTAAAATGATCATTTCCTGGTGCGCAATGTTCTAGTGGCATTTCTTCAATGACAATGACAGAGAATAGATAAAAGGAACCAATGTTTCAGCAAACTAATCCGTCACTTGCTGTTTCAGAGGAGGGAGGAATGGAAGGGCTAGAGATGAATGAGCAATGCTAAATCTCGGCCTTTCCAATCACACAAGCAGGCCTAGGGATGAGATAATGTTCTGGCTTCAGACAGGGATGGCCTGACTCACTTCCTTTTTCTGGAAATGATGATGCAGGAGAAAGGGAGAGTTGGACCAGCACAGATGGATCAGTCAAATAGCACCCGACATGTAGAGGGGAGCGGGTACAAACTTAAAAGTAATCTGAAGGACTTCCAAGCCTTCATTCAGTTTCAATAACTTTGAATAATAACAAGTGCACACATCAAGAAAATGCAAATCCATTAGCACAAGTTGCACAAATTTAGACTTAATTTTCACAACTTTATTTAAAACCATGTATAACTTTGTTTAATGTCCTGGGAGAGTTGCAAAGATTTGCTTAAAATGTATCCTACTCAGCAGTGATAGGCCCGACCACACTTTCAAGTTTTTATTTAATATGGATTACTTTTTACATACATGGCGGAGGTGGATGGGGGTCTGACTTGGCTTGGGGGTGGTCTTTTTGCTTGTGCTGGGAGAGCTGCCATTTGCACACCTGGGGGTCCTTCTCTGGCTCTAGGACGGGGTGGGGCAACCCTCTTAGGGGTTGCGGTTGCTCTGGGCAACACCTACCATGGCTGCTGGATGTGGGGAGACAGGTAGTCAGGCTGTCTGTGGGAGGGGGTGGGTCCACTATCGGCACAGGACTTTGGTAGTTTAATGGTTTGGGGCAATCGGTGTCTATCCTAACTGGTCGGGCTGGATCGGTCCCATTGATGCCTGACTAGAGCTTTCCCAGGGGCAGCACTTCCTTATACGACCACGAATTAAGGTGATGGGGGGGGGGGTTGTCAGTCTGCGATGCACCTTGGGGGAGGACCTACTTGTCAGTGGTCCCCCTCCTGTAGTTGCTGCCTGGATTTGGGCCCCTTCCCTCTCAGCTTGACTTGCACCTTAGACACGTAGGACCCTTGGTAGGGGAGGTGCTTGGACATCACTCTCAGCAAGCGGGAGATGACCTCTTAGTGTGCACTACCAACCAATTTTGACTGGCTAACCCTGGGCGCAGCAGGGGTGCTATTCTTCTGGTTGGGCTGGAGCTTGCACTCTCTTTGCTCCTGTGCCTCCCTGCTCTCTGTCATTGGGGACTCTGTGGCGGTTCTGCTGGCCTTGGTCTGGGTGGCAGACGTCTTTGCCTTGTGGTTCGATTTCCTCTATCTGCTATACTGTACGGGTGTCAGGGGGGTCCTTACTACTGCTGCTGGTTTTGGTGTGGGGAGGACTGAGCACTCTCCCTCTTTTTTTACATTCCATCATCCACCCCAGCAGAACATAAACACTCACTTGAGCACAGGTGTTAGCTCACCTTCACACTTTTAGTATTTGGGACTGAATGAAATGTTTCACATGTGTTGGTATGTATATATAAGTATGTAGTTGTATTGTGTACATATTGATATGCTTGTATGTGAAGATTTTTGGAGGTACTCTATGTTGGTAAAACTTAGACTAACATTTATACCTGATAGTATTGATTATTAACTTCAAGTAACTTGTTGCTTGATGATGCTAACCTCCCTTCTATAATCCTCCTATTTCCTTAACCTCCCCTTTCCCCCTTTCTTTTGTGCCCTTACCCCCCCAACATCCCTTTTCCTTCTTCTCTTCTCTTCTGTCCTTCCAGTCCAACAAAAAAACTATTACAAATATAATCAATAAAAATATAAATAAAGTTTAGCCTAAATGATAGTGGTGTAATGGTACACTAAAATCTCAATTCGGTTCAGAATTTCATAGGGCTCGGTTCGGTACATTTTGGTACGGTACTGCTGTTTAACAAATCTGCCTGATGTGAACTGCTATTCTATGAACTATTATTTTATTGTCATATATTGAGTGTGTTTTGCTGCTGGACACCTGAATTTCTCCCTTGGGAGATTAATAAAGTCATCTATCTATCTATCTATCTATCTATCTATCTATCTATCTATCTATCTATCTATCTATCTATCTATCTATCTATCTATCTATCTATCTATCTATCTATCTATCCATCTATCCATCCATCCATCCATCCATCTATCCATTCATCCATCTATCTTCAGTATCTTTTCGGTACAAAAACGAAGGCAGAAAAAAATTACTTACAAAATGCATTTATTAGTTTTACATAACAGTAAATAAAATTGACCTATGCAGGTGATAAGAAAAAAGAAAAACTATTTTGACAGGAACCAAAAACTTTGGATACTTATCACTGGCCTGAAAAAAACAATTGAACTTGCACATTTTTTTTCTTGTAGACTTAATTGTTCCAGTTGGTGATGCCATTTTAAGTTCGTTAACAGATTAGATGTGTTACTGTGGCATACAGCATCTTTGTGTAACAATGTCGACACACAGCATTCAACTTATCCAACTGTCTTTTTCCTTCATGGATGCTGACAACAAAGCCAAAGTTTTCCCCCCACACAGGAGAGCGTAAGGAGATGGGGGGGTCCTCATCTCTGGCCTTGTGTCTGCATTAGCCATGTGTTGACATGCTAACTGTCCGTCACCTAACAGCTATTCATATTGTTTGTGATTTTATTGGACTTTATGTTAAGCACTTTGGTTGCCTTGGCTTTTATCCCTTTAACTGCCTGCTCAACCAAACGGTTGAGCAAACTTTGAGTCACCATATTTTTATGAGAGAAGTTTCTAACTTGACTCAAACTGATTCAGCCATCTCAACCAATTGGTAGAAGCATGCAAAGCTAAAGAAAACCAACAGATGGCATTGTGTCAGTCAGTGGTTGCTTGCCCAACCTCTTTGACTGACGAGCAAGTCACAACTTGAAAATGAGCATCCACATTTTCTTCCTTTTTATGAAAATTTGAAAGGTAGGAATATTTGTCTTACTTGATATTACTAGTAAAGGCTTTAATGAACAGAAATATGTTCCTACATAAACAAAAATACAAACATTTTGTTTGTAATAATTTTTTTAAAACATGCTCTACCAAACGGTTGATTTGTCACTTTATGGTATAAGTAGCAGAATCAAGCCAATGTTAAATAAAGGGACTGTTAGTCATAAAATAAGTTAAAACAACCTTCTAAATCCTCCATTACTAAAGAAATAATCATTAACACATCATGAATAACAATTTCAAATACAAACTACTGTATAGTTTTGTCTATTTTTGAGTTTATATCAGCTAGAGTGTAAATAAATGAAAAATCAAGATTATTACAGCTATATCCCTTAAAACTAAACAAAAAAGCTACAATAAAAATATTACCAACTATTACAAAAGTTTTCTATCATTATATTTTGCTTTACAACTACTAGATAGACTGTAAAACATTCTACAGTGCAAGACCACGACAAAATCCAAACGACTCAGATACAGATCTGTATGACAGTGATGATGACCCAACAGAGTATCCTAATTATCACACCACACATGCAAAGGCCATCGGTGACAGTTCTTTTGAATCCCTGGATGAAGAAGAATCTCTTTCAACAAGCAGATCATCTACACTGCCACCTCATAAGAAAAACAGAAAAAGCAAACACACGCCATTCTACCCCACCAAGAATAGCCTATCCCCTCCAACAAAATTGGTGGGGACAGGCTATTCTCCTGACTCAATATCCCCCTCTAACCCAAGCAAAACCACAAGAAGAATATGGAAGCATGAGGACATTGAAGAATTCAAGGTTGCAGATTCAAGATTTGAGCCTTCTGAGGATGTACACACACCCTTCCAATACTTCAAAATGCTTTAAAATGATTAAGCATATTGCTTATCATACAAATCCTTATTCTGCTCAGATGATGGGAGATCCTATAAAGACAAGTTCTGAAGAAATTGAGGATTTCTTAGCAATTCTTCTATATATGGGTGTTTTCACCTTCCCATCGCCGGCGGACAACTGGCACCAAGGGTCAACATAATTGCTGACATCATGCCAAAGAAAAGATTCCAGTGGTTACGCAGATATATAGATTTTTGTGATAAGTAGCACATCAACGAGAGTCCAGACCAATTTTACAAAATTTGACAGCAAATGATTCAACCTGCCTTTGGGATCATGCCTCTTTCAACAGTCAGGCGGTGGAGCAAAGAGTCAAAAGAGTTCATCCCATGCTCATCACTGATCCCTGCCTAATAGATCTCTCTGATATGCTGGTGCACCTGTACAAGACCTCAGCTAAATCAAAGTGATGGTACAGTCCCCTGTTTGGATACATCATTGACTTGTGTGTCACTAATTTCTGGAGGGACCTACTGAAGCAAAAACCAGTGTCACTCAAAAGGTTCCACCTGGCTGTTGCACACAGCTTAAATAAGATCAACAAGAAACCAAAGTTGGCCGACCATCATTGAGCTCTCTACCACAGATGTGGAAAGGCCACACACCAAGACCCTCACGACCAAAACCACAATGTGCACTATGACAACATGGTACAATGGCCTCTTCATTCTGACAAGCAGGGACGATAATACCTCTGTCCACAGAGGTCAAGATGTCAGAAATATGTTTTTCTGAGTCTCATTTCAAATCAAGAATGCTTTATGAAATACCATCAAAAGTGAGTCAATATCTAAAATCGTTGTACTGTCAAACAACTTCCGGGAAATACAGGTCAAAATTGTCTCTGTTTTAAAAAAGTTAAATGTTTGAGGCATGATAAAAAGAATGGAGACAAATGCCTTTAATATTGAGTGTTAATAATGTCTAAATTTATTGGTTTACATGATTTTTTAAAATATTAGTTGAATCAGTATGAGATTTTGTACTTTTACCATTAAAGGACATCTCAACCGTTTGGTAGAGGTCATTATTTAAAAAACTAAAAGGTCAGTTAAAAAAAACGAAACAGATTGTGGTTATTACTTACCAAAAACAATAAGAAATGCAAACAAATAATTTTTTGATAGCTTTTTTCTTGGTGGGGTAGTTAAAGGGTTATAAGTGCTATACAAATAATAAATTGATTGATTTAATTGATTGTCTTGGAGGAAACTCACGGCTAATATTACTTCCGCCTCGGCGCAAAGTTAATACTGTGGCGACCTGGGGGTTAGCCCCGCCTATAGCCGCTAAGACTCATGGGAAGTGTGAAACCTTGTGTGTTGAATTCTTCACCATCACTGAGAGAGAAATGAAGAGAAGTGAGGTTCATGTTGTTACGCTGTTCGTGTGTGTTCATAATAAACTGGTTTTTATGCTGGAAAGTCGAGATGCAGTAATCTAGTTGTCTGTCTACTCTCTCTCTAGAGACTGTTGGAGGGCATGTGGAGTATGGGGCAAGAACAGTCAACACAGCTAGTTCATTAGCAGCTCGGCTCTCATTTCCCCGCTATGAGTGACAAACCAGCTGGGTCGTTACAATGCATATGCAGAAAAAAAAAGAAAAAAACTTACCGGAACTGTACAGAAGTGAACCAAAGCAAAACTGCCGTCCTGAAACGGTTCAGTTCAGCTACGTGTATCGTTACACCCCTACTAAATTACAAAAAGGGGTTTATATAAATATACACCTTTTGTGTCAGAAGATTCATAACCCCTATTGTAACAGTAAAATCTGTCCAACACAAGAGGCCCTCAGCTCTGATCCGTTTGCTCAGCTGTTGGGCAGGACAAGTTAAAAGAAAAATAAATAAAAATAAAAGGGTGAACCGCCCAACTCGCGGCTGCCCTGGTCATGTGCCTGATTGAGCAGTTCATTATGCTGTAGGGTGGGGGTTTGTTTTGGGACAAAACACTGCAGTAACTTACCTAATAACCAAAAATATCTAAAATTGACACTTTTTTTCTCATTCATTATTTGGCAATCGATACATTAATGGAGTAGTTGATACCAAATTGGTGATGTACGGGTCAATACTTTCGTCACTACTACTCAGCCATTCAGTGCATCAATGAGCACGCTACAATGCCAAATGGAAAATGGGCAAAAAATGTTCATTCTTCTTTTACAAAGTTGCACCAACATGAACGCAAACTGAAATTTTTCTACGCGAGTGTTGGTACTTGGAAATCATTTCCTAACAGAGCTTTAGAACAGCCCACAGAAAAACATGTGTTAGAGAGGGTGCACGGAGAGAACATGTGGTTGTGAACGTGTGATTATGAATGTGCAGACATTGTGCAGACATACCTTTGTGTCAGCTTGAGTTTGTGCGCACATGTGAGTAAGACTCTGTGGTCATTTCAACAATACAAAGAAGTTTTACCCAAGGAATTAAAGCTTTTGGCCTGGGAAAGGGCTTTTTCTCCAAAGTCGCTTGACCAGCAGGCTCCAGACTGGTGCAGTCTTCTTCCAGATGATCTTCTGTGGCCTCCATGAGCCTTTCTGATTGTTGCTTTGGCTGCTTAGCTCCAGGGCCTCTGGCAGAGTTGTGGACTCTGAGCTTATGGAGGCTGTATCCTGTCTGCAGATTCTGTCACATTACAGGGCATGTGTCAAATCTGAGAGTGGCAAGTAGCTGGCTTGCTCAGTTTTTCTTTCCAGACTTGGCCTTTGAAACCACCAATCCCTTTTCTGAGTGTCTTCTCAGCCAAAATGTGCAGGCCTACCCCACACAAGGCAAGGGGCTAATTACATAAAAAAGGGGGGAAAAGCAGCGCTGGCTGCTGATTGAGCTTCCCAGGAGATTGTTTATGGCAATCAGGGAGGGATATTTTGCAATTGTCAAGCTAAAGACTTCCATGCCTTTCTGAATGCTAACAACCTACAATATGTTCTTTTATTAACAAAGCATTGTGAGACACAACTCCAAACAACATTTCACTTAAGTCCTGGGTTCAGATTGGAGTCTTTGCCTGGCTCCACACCGCATTCATCCAGGCAACTATGGAGTCCTTACTGCAATCCTGTTTAGGACTAATTTTGCAACAAACAATAATTCTGAATGCAGTATTTTACTGCAGATTTGAAGTTCTAATAGATGTTTTAGACATGAAATCACTGAGAAAATAGAATATATTTACAAAATATAAAATTACAAAAAACTAAAATAACTTTGTTAAATTGTATGGAATTTTTTATTGTTCATTTTAAATGAAGTTATAAATAATTTGAGCATAAATAATTTTTAAAAAGTATAGCAAATGTAAGAATATAAATAGTGGATGCCCATTTCTGCTGGATTTTGCAAAAGCACTTTTTTTTACCAAGTATTTGGTGTGGGGGTTTTTTATGTGAAACACAGAAACTTTCTTTTAAAGCTTCATTATTCACTCTCTCATCTCAGTAATGGCAGCAGCTGAGCGTGCTCCACCATGGTTTACTAACAAACGAGGAGAAAGTTTGATGTCACAAAGCTGAGGTGTCTCTGGGTTGTCCTCTGTCCTGCTGATTTTTTTTCCAAAGGGATGATGTTCAACCAAATCCAGAAAAGTGTGCATGTGAGTGCGTGTCCCGGAAACACCCTGCTGTATCCATTAACAGGTCACTGGGTCGCTGGTGCCTGTCCTGGCTACTGTTGTGCAGGATGGACTTTGGACAGGTCTCCAGTCTAATGCAGCGCACACATTTACATCCAGGGACACTTAAGGGTGGGGGTCGCCAGCTCTGGTTCTTGTGGGCTACCGCCCTGCTTGTTTTGCAGCTAACCCAGTTTCAGTAATTGCTGCTCACCTGGAATAGGTGTGTTCAGTCAATCAGAAACTGGGATGATTTAGTCCAGCTAACCAGAATCTACTGAAGCGAAGATTAGTTGCAAAACAGGCAGGGTAGTACCCCTAGAGGAACAGGCTTGGCGACCCCCACTTTAGAGTAACCAATTAACCTATGAAGCATGTTTTTGTACTGTGGGAGGAAGCCAGAGTGCCAAAACACTTCATGGGGAGAACTTGCAAAGTCCACACAGAAGGGTCCTAGCTGGGATTTGATTTGATTTTTGATTTGAAATGGTTTATTTCAAGCAATCAAAGCAAGAATAATGCACCAAACAATACAAGCAGCATTCATACAAAGACAGATCAAATTTAGGATAATTAGACATTAAATTAAAGATTGCTTGAAAGGGAGTGGAAGGAAGCAAACTTACATAATCCCACCCCTGTTCTATCGCCATTTTATTACATGCTTTATCATTATCCGGTTCATAACTTTTCTCCGGAATGGAGAAACCCGGCTGCGTTGCTTGTTTTGAGCTCGGAGTCTTTTGGAAGTCTTCCATTAGCTCCATGAGAGGTGTTAGCTTGTTGTTCACTCGCTCCATGAAAGGATACAATGCAGCTTGGATGTTATCGAGTATGTTTTTAAGGTCATCGTAGTCACCTGTTGCTTGGTTTTTCTTTGGGGCCATGGTCAGCTCTCTTTTTTTTTGGAGAAAATCAACTTTTAAGACACTTGAAGATAGTTGTGAACCTTCTCATTATGAGGTGAGAGCACTACTGTGCCACGTGCAGCCCCCTTAGTAAGACTTATGTTAATCACCAATGTGTCTGGTATCTATGAAAATCCCATCCATCAAACAAGAGTCAATAGCAGAGGCAGGCGTTTGGCATTGGCAGAGAATAATTTGGCTCTTAGTCTTTGGGCGCAATTCACACACAGCTCTGCACCCCTTTCTATAAATGCATGCTTCATTGAAATTTGGAGCTATGTAAAAGAGGAATAAACCGCCTCCTGCCTAGAACTAATATCAAAAAGAATTGGGATTCTATCAGAAACACAGTTTTCTAACATTTTGTATGGTAGTCCTGAAGTGCAAATCATATAAACAAAAATCACTTAACACGAAAGACTACAACTATTAAAAAAGAAAAACAAGTAATTAATACATTACTTTGTATAAAACAAAACAAACTGCCAGAAACAAAACTTTTATTTTAAAAACTGAAAGAAAGAAAAAAAGAAAAGTTTTAGAAAAACAAAAGTTATTTCCAGAAATCAAAATAAATATCGTAACGACCCTGCCGGTACGTCACTATGGCCGAGCTGCTAATGGCTCGGTTTCATTGGAGAGCTGTACGTGCCCCGTACACCGCACGACCCCGGACAGTCTCAGAGAGGAAGAAACAGGCAGAGAAGCAAAGTCTCCTTTTCAGCATCAATGCCCATTTTTTCAAGCTCTAACAGCCAAACAGCATGGAGGGTCACTTCTGCTTCCAACCCTCTTACTCATTCCCCACTTCCCATTGGACTCAGTTTGGCAATGTTTTTAGGATGATAAAATCAAGAATGAGCAAAACACAACTCAATATCTGCTGCAAATGCAGCAGATATAAAATGTGTTGATTTTTATATTGCAATGTTGTTGTTCTATTATTTGTTTTG
Organism: Oryzias curvinotus; assembly: GCA_023969325.1. Classification (NCBI taxonomy): domain Eukaryota; kingdom Metazoa; phylum Chordata; class Actinopteri; order Beloniformes; family Adrianichthyidae; genus Oryzias; species Oryzias curvinotus. The sequence goes on from CM043721.1 coordinate 24,430,775, forward strand.
CTTTTTTAATCGCAGTTGTGATCTTGAATATGTGTTATAGTTGGGTGATTTGCTGATGTGATTTATACTTCAGGGCCACTGTAGTTCGGAGCTGTTTCTGTACAAACCTCTACCTTCATAACAGCTTTTCATGCATGATACAGCAAATACTACAGAGTGCCAAAAAAAAAAGGGTTAAGATGCTGAAATCCAAATCCAGATAGCAGTTTTTTTATATGTGTGTATAGTATTGAAGTAAGTAGATCAGGCTTTAATTCTTCAGGATAACTGGTGTGCGATGTGATCTGCTGACTCTCTTTGGCTGTGTACTCTTTATACCGGTCATTTTTACACCAGTGTGGCACTGCAGCAGACTGCTCATGTCCTCTTTTTCTGTCAGGAGCTCTCATCCAAATTAATGTGACATGATTTGTAGCTGATACAACTACCAATACCAACTTGGCACGCTAGCAGTGCATCTGTGATGAGAAGGACTTAGCTCATAGGAAACACTAGACTGATTCAGTTCATAGTTTATAAACAACAGCACAAGTATTCCAGCACTTCACTTGCAGCTTGTGATTTATTTTTCCACCATTTACGTAGCTTGTATAAATCTGACAGGATTGTTTGTGCTCTTTATTAACATACATTTATTTTGGAGCCTGTGAAATTGTGTTTATGGAAGACTTCTGTGTGAGAAGGACTCTTTGTTGAAGAAAGAAGCACAGACGCGCAGAAACACATTTAAAAAAAGCAAGAAACAAAAACTATATTTATGAATCCAACAGACAACAAGAAAAACATAAAACAAACAAGTTCAGTTTATGAGCTGGATCCTCAACCTAATGCATGGCTGTCCCACTGTATTTATGTGGGCATCATATATCTCAACTGTGGATGAAAAAAACATACTTTAATGTCATTTGCTTTTAATGGTGGCTGTAGGCATGAGCATTGAAATGTATATATTAAGTGATTCATCTTCTTAACCTATTTTGTCCCTTTTTGGGGTCATGGGGCTGCTGGAGCCTATCCCGGCTGCTTGTGGGCGAGGGCAATTTAGAGTAACCAATGAAGTATGGTTTTGGAGAGTGGGAGGAAGCCGGAGTTCCCGGAGAAAACCCACGCATGCAAACTCCACACAGAAAGGTCCCCCCATTGGTGTTCTGTTTCAGGTCCCCCAATCGGGGGCCGTCTAGCTGTGAGGCATGAGCGCTAACCACTGCACCACCGTACATCCTGTGTATATACTGAATGAAAAAAAACAATAAAATACCAACTATTTGAAATTAAATTATTCAAATCAAGATAAAGTTTCAGTGCTCAAGTCTGAGCGACAAAAAATCTCAGTATATGAGTGTTTGTCCACTGTGTGTGCTAATTTGACAAAGTAGAAAATCACATGTTTTACTTTGTATTAGTATTTATTACCCATACCAATCTGGATAATGCATAATATATCTATAATAATACAGTATATTATGCATTTTTGCTTTGATAAGGTGTTAAATTCAAGCAACCATGAAATAATTTAAGTGCAACATTCCACATTAATAAATTTCTTTTGTTTTAAGCCGCTACTAAAGCAATAAAAAATGTCCTTTTTTTATTGATTAATGTAACATTTTCTGATTTCAATTTCTATTTTTGTTTTAGGTTTTTAAAAAGTAAGAAGGATGTTTTGTCAGATGTAAAAACATCCCACAGCTGTGTTTGTTGGCTAAATAATTTGTAACTCAACATGGAAGGTTGGAAGGTTACATAAAACTGAAGTAAAGAGTGTAACAGGTTCACAATATACAACAACAAAATTTTATTATTTTATTTCTATTTTACATTTGACAATTGTGTTGTATGCTATTAGAGTCCTTCAGATCCTGAGTATAAGTTGATTCATTCCCCTCCCCTCTTCCCTTTTTTGCTGTTTTATTAATCAGGAAGAGGTGAGTATGATGGATATCTTTTCCTTTACTGTATATTTCAGTTTAGTGCTAATTTGAACTTTGTATTTTTTAGTTTTGGGCATTGTCTGGCATGTGTTGAAGCCATATTTTGTTATAACCAGAATACATGGAGACTTCTCCAAAAATATTCCTATGGTGTCGCAAGGTTTACTGAGGTTTCGCAAGACAACGCAGAGTAGAGACGAAAAGCGGTTTACAAGAGGACTTCAAGATACTAAAAATGGCTACATTAGACATGCCGCTGAGATCCCCAGAGCAAGTTCCAACGTGATGCAGAAAATATTATCAATCAGCAAAAAGAGATTTCCACATACAGGTACCTCAAACTCTGATTCAGCCAAGTTTTGTCCAGACTGTGGAAAACTGCATCTTCTTTAGTCATGCATGTTCTCTTATATTGAGAAAACTGTGACAGTCAGTTGAACAAGGTGACACTTTCACTTAAAGATGTATGTCATGTGCAGGTTTGACGTTTTTTAATTCATTTATCCATCTGTCCAATTTCTGATCCTGCCAAATGACCCTTTTGGGGTCATAGGATGCTGAAGCCTGTCCAAGCTACTGTTGGGTGTTTCAGGAACACACACTCACATAGGGTCAATTTAGAGATACCAATCAACCCATTTTTAGAAGTAATATTTTTTTTCTCCACATATCGAACTGCAGTAATGTACACAAAAGCTCTGAATTTGTCTTTTTTGTAGAACATGTCATAATGCAAAATTTGAGTAAGTGCATGAATTCAGAAGCAAGTGAGTTTGAATTTAAAAAATGTTCATTTTCTTGATGTTTTTCCTACTTTTTTACTTTGATGAGTTTGTGTTTGTGCGTTCAAATCCAACTCAATTCCCAACTTTTACAAAAAATTAAATTAGCTGAGTTTTTGTATTCGGTTTATTTCTTTGGGTCAGAAAACGTGCAATTAAGGATAAGGTAAAAAGATAATATAACAAGTTGGGATATTCAAATAAAAGCTGTTTATATTAAAGGAGTGTCTTTGTGGGTAAATTATGACACATTTGACATTGCTCATGTAGCTCCTCCTTGACAGAAGGATAATGCATTGCAATCAAAAAATGGCATGGATCCATTTTAGCCATTACAAATTATCAATAAGTTGTACATCAATTGCAAAGAGCAGGGGTAAACCTTAAATAAATATGGAAGGGAGACAGTAAACAAACATACTTCACACATGTTTGTGATTGAGAATGCCTCCATATTCACCACAACCAGCTCAGGACTGGAGAAGTTCCAACAGACATCATTATTTCAAAGCATGGCTTGATTATTTTGAAATCCTCATAATGTTGTAAAACATGCAGCATGTGGTTGGGTTCTGCCTTACTAAAATAAGTGACAACCTGTGACAAAAGTCTGGCCAGGAGCCTGAATGCCTCAACCGTATCCGTGGTGTCTTTAGAGCGGCAGGATCTCCATGCAACAATGGATTCTGGTTTCTCTGTTCTTTGCTGATAAGATTCTCGGCTGACAGGGCATGATCTCCGACAGAAATGTCACATTTTGTTTTGTTAACCAACAAGACAGTTTAGCACTTCGACTCCACAACGGTTTAATCAAGCCAGACTCAAAGAACAGCAGCTCTGTTGGATCTTGTTCAAGTACAAGTCGTTCTTTTCATGGCAGAGCTCTGACTCGCATTTATGAATGCAACAAGCTGTGTTTACCGACAGTGGTTTTCATATGAGTTTCTGAGCCCCAGCTGCGATTTTCACCACAGAGTTATGTCTGTTTTTAATGATGTGCTGCCTGAGGCTTGAAGATTACACACACTGAACAGTTCCATTTTCTACTTTTCCTTTAATTAGAAAGATTCCATCAGGAAAATATGAAAAATTATAACATTCTCTTATTTTGGAGAGGAAAATATGAAATTTGATTAGTGAACCTCTCCTCACCTCTACTTTACAAAGAAGTATTCTTTATTTTATTTATTCAAACCCGCCTCAGAAGCAAGTGACATTTAAGAGAGTTCCTTTCTACATAAAAAGTTGATTAAAGCTTTTAAAGGGACCTTGAAAACTATGGAGAAGCAGTTTATTTGGCAGCAAAAAAAACCAGAAACACCAGCCACATTAGGGATGTGCATAACTGTTAGAGTGGAGTATGGTTGACATTTTTTCAAGGTAAGAAAGGTAGCTTTCTGAAGCATTCAGCCAAGTAAACAAGTAAACAAATCAATATTTGTCATAAAAATTGAAAATGAAAACAAACCCAGAGAATGCCAGTTTCATTTCAAAAATTTTAAACCCAATTTTGAACCTTAATGTGATATTATTGCTGAATGTTATAAAATGAAACAAAAGACCCAACAAAACAATGAAAGTAAATTTCATTAACTGTTTCATTCACAACCAGTCACCGAAATTTAATCAGAACGATGACTAAAAGGTAAGTTATTAAAAAGATTGTTTTGCTGCATTAAAAAAAAAAAACATATTTGATACTTTTATTTTGAACAAAAACTATTTTATTGTATATTTATGTTCATAAATAGTTAGGTCATAAATAGACATTTTCAAACCCTTCAGTGGCACTCCATAAAAACATGTGGCTGAGTGGCAAAGACTATCCAGTGCAGTTAGGAGCGCTCTGACCTGAACACTGATTAAACCAAACAACCACTCCATGAAAGGATGGGAAAGCACAGAAAAGTCAGGCCAGGACCTGAAGGACAGTGGACACTCCTTTGAATATAATAAAATGCAGCTGGTTTGACAGAGAATATATCTTTTAACATACAGGAACCTTTTCAACAAAGGTGGGGCTCTGAGTTGTTTCCTGTCACCCATTTTCAATATTCTTTGAGCATCTTTGTCCTGGAGACTAGGGTCCCAATCACATCTGCCACACACAAACAACGAATGCCAATGTGACGGTGAGGCCAGGGGGAGAAAACCCAGGACCAGGAAGGGAAGACACAGATCCAGTCCCTAAGTAGAATGACTTTGAGACCAGAGACACAGCCACAAACTGGAGCGTGGACACAGAACACGAAGACGCTCCAACACAGAACATTGAACAGCCAAGTCTTAAATACAACACAGTCAATAATGCAGAACACCTGTGACTCTGGCAGGACATCTCAGGAGGAGGAGGGCCTCCAGGAGGGTAACCCATTCAGACCCTAATAATCAGTTATCGCTGCAATTTTCTAATTGCAAAAATAAAAAAAATAGAGAACTTTATCAAAGACCTGATAACAGATCTTTGGCATAATAGAAAGCAGTTCTGTTTTAGTATCTTAAAAATGTCCTAATATTTAAACATAGTCCTAAACATTCAAATAAATAAATGAGTGAACTAAAATCAAACAGTAGGATAAATGTCTTATACAGCAAGAAGATTAAAATAAAATGATACTCCTGAGCCAGCTATGTTGACACATTTTGTCTTACTGGTTCCAACACTGGCTCAAGCCCAGTTATTCTTGGTGGGTCTGAAGAGTGAAGGGTTGGCCATTTTGGGTTTTTGAACTGGGACACAAAGCAACATTTGGCCTAAATATGGACCACGTGTGGTTACCTCCATTTGGGCAAAATATAGACCTGCTGCTTTATCAGCAGGTCTTTGCTGTATAAACTGGTTCGTTTTTCTACTTCCTGAGTGTGAGTGTTACCCACAGCAAGGTCAAAAGTTTGAAAAATACTTTTGTACTGAAAACTATTTCCTAGATTCTTACTTAGCTAATTTTCTATTAAATATACGTTGATTGTAAATAATACAAAACCTCATAGAAACAGATGATTTCTTTCAATAACTGCAAACAATGGTTTACACAGTGTCAGAAGTCAGAGATATGTTTCCCCCTCTGGAAACCAGCGGGAACCATCTTCAGAGTTCTAAACACACTACTACATCTCCCAGCAACCCCAGCGCACGCACAGTCCCTGGATGCCAAACACCTGAGTCTCATTCACCCAATCAATCCCAGTATACTTAAACACTGCACTGAGCCACATTCAGTGTGAAGTGTTGTTTGTACCACTCTGTCTGCCGACCCGACCCGACCCGACCCGACCCGACCCGACCCGACCCGACCCGACCCTGTTCTTGACTTTGGCTGCCTTCCATGACTCTTGTCTGGATCCTGACCAGTGGCGGTTCTACACTAACTTACTCCCTGGGCGAGTAACCCCACCAGCAAACCCCCCCCCCCCCCCCCCCCGCACACATACAAAATTTGACAACATCCTGTTGAGTTCACTATCTTCTATTTAGCCATTTTACACGAAAAATGCATGAATTTAATAAACTTGTATTACAGGGGGGTCAAACTCAGTCACACAGGGGGCCTAAATTAAAAACACGCTTAAGGTTTTGGGCCGAAGAAGATAAACATTAACTGAACACACTAAAGCTAAACTTTTAAACCTTTTAAACTGAACTTTTTGAACATAAATATGAATAAAAACAGGAACATTAATCCAGAGTAACTCAAGTTAAACCTTAAATAACGTTTAATATTTTGCTCTCCATAGAAATATATTCTGTCAAAATTATACAAATATGAACATGCTGCAGAACAGAACAAAGAAAGCCTGGAAATAATAATAATAAGAAATAACAAATCAAATAATTCCGTTTTCTTTGGTCTTTTATCATTTTTTAGAGCATTTTTTTAGAGCTCATTTTTAGCAATAATTTCTTTGTGTGTGACGTCCTGTGTGTGTCTTTGTGAAACATATCAGAGGGATTAGATCTAAAAAGCTTATTGTGAATACTATTTTTAGGTCTTATAAAACATTAAAAACTAAATCATAGAACTCATCAGTGGGATTATTCCAAAAATATTTGGCATTTCCCTAATTTTGTGCAACACCAACAGCAGAAATCCTCCAAAAAACCTCCATCCATAAAAAATGGTCTGCGCCCACCACCCCTCCCCTCCCCTTCCCTCTGACACACGCGGCTCCGTCTCTGTGACGGGAGGGGCAGATGATTGTTAGATAGAAAAAGACTCACAATCACCTGTTAGTGGGATTCACCCAGCCACCGGTGAGTTTCGCCCCCCTCTCGAGTTTTTTGACTTGATACGTTCCAAAGACTACCTCAAAGAAGTGGGGGCGCAAGCGTCTTGCAGCAGAGGGCGGTGGTCACGTGCGCGTTGGGTCAAAGTTCTGCAGAACCTTCCAGCAATGGATTCTTGTAAAGCAATCTGATGGATAAGAGTGATGTCTACAACGCTCTGAAAAAAGGCCAATGCCGGTGATGAGCGGTGAAATCCAGGTTTACTTCCACGTGTGAGAAAGTGGAGCTGCAAAGCGGACTGTCAGGGAAATAAAGCATCTTAGCCACTGTTATGTCTTGCTGCTGCTGCTGCATCCCAACACTCTGATCACCTGGCAGGTGTAGCCAATGCTCTTGATCAGCACCTGCCAGGTATTTAAGACAGAGAGTCATTCAGAGAGAGGAGAGCAGGAGGCTGAGGAGCAGTTGTCTTGAGTTGGAGCTGTGCTGGTTGGTTGTTTCTCTTTTGATTCTCTCTTGGTCCTCAGCAGTCTTATGCTGCTGGGTTTTGTTATTTTAGTTTGGGGTTGGACCTTGGTAGTCTTTATTTGCGGGCTTTGTTTATTTATTTTCAATAGTTAGATTCAGTTAGGCAGCCTTAGCAGGGAGCTGCTGACTCCGACGGTCAACGTGGCTGGGTCAGTTGTCTCCCTGAATTATTTTATGTTTGGCCAAGGCTCCAATCCCTTTGTTTTGTCTTTTGTTGGGACCAGCACAGTAATTGTTTATTTCTTTTTGTTTTCCAGGACACAGGTTACTTCTATTATTTAATAAACTGTGTTCCTAAACGTATTTGGTGTTCATCGTCCATATGTTTTGGCCCCTCTTTGATTTCCCCTGGACTGTGACAGGTTTGCCTGTCGGGGGGCCGTAACAGCCACATTAAAGCGTCTCCTTCATCCTGTCATGCTGCTGCCTCATCATCATACTTTATTGTTTCTGGAGAGAATTACTGTTTTTACCCACCCCATTTTTTTTTTTTTGAAACACCATTCAGACACCTGAACTGTTTAAAAGTTCTGGAGAAGCTACATAAAGCAATGTTGAAAATAATCAGCCCATTATTTATTTCCTCAATCATACTTTTAGAACCTTATTGGTTAAGGCACATTCTTTAATTTTTTTTTTCTTATACTAAAAGTTTTGTCCTGGTTGATGCGGAGATGCTTGGTTGAGTTGTATCCCAAATAAACATTGCAACCTGCCTTTTAGATCCCATTCCCACTTCACTTTTTAAAACATTTTATGGATTCTTTGAGTCGGAGCATTTAAATATAGTGAACAGCTCTCTTCAGACAGACTTCTGCCTGTAAGACGGCGGTGGTGAGGCCCCTTCCGAAGAAGAGTCATTTAGACCCGAAAACTCTGAATAACTATAGACCCATATCAAACTTGTTATTCATTTTTAAGTAAAATTATAGAAAAAAGTGTCACTACTCAACTGCATGAGTTTTTAATTACCCCAGAAATTTTAGAGAAATATCAGTCTGGTTTTAGGTTAAAGGATAGCACAGAGACAGCTCTTTTAAAGATTGTTAATGATCTTAGAATAAATTATGACTCACAGAAACTTTCTGTTCTGGTGCTACTGAATCTTAATGCCGCTTTGATAGAGTAGATCATCAGATTCTATCAGACAGACTTAGGAGTCTAGTGGGGCTCTCTGGAAATGTTCTTAAATGGTTTTACTCTTACCTTACAGATCAACACTTTTATTTAAGTATGGATATGTGCTCTTCAAGAATCCATTAAATAAGTTGTGGGGTTCCCCAAGGGTCGATTTTAGGTCCAATACTTTTTAATTTGTATATGTTGCCTCTTGGGGATGTCATTAGGAGACATGCCGTTGACTTTCACAGCTATGCTGAAGATACACAGCTTTACATCGCCGTGTCTCCTGATGACCTTGAACCTGTTAACACTCTGTATTTTAGATATAAAGTCATGGATGGCAGAAAACATCCTACAGCTTAACCAGAACAAAACGGAAGTTCTAATCATCGGTTCTGAAGACAAGAGAGAGAGGATTTTACCACATCTTCACAATTTTAAACCTTCTCAATGTGTTAGAAACCTTGGCATACTTTTTGACTCTGACCTAAATTTCATCCCACACATTAAAAATGTCGTTAAGACAGGATTTTATCATCTCAAAAACAGAGTACGCCCGTTCCTCTCTCTTGCTAGTCATTTAGGTTATTGTAATGCCCTGCTCTCTGGTTTACCCGAAAAGTCGATCTCAGATCTACAACGGTTGCAGAACTCAGCGGAACAAGTTCTGACAAGGACCAGAGGACGGAACACATTACACTGGTTTTAAAATGGCTGCATTGGCTCCCTGTGCGTTTCAGGATTGATTTTCAAATTCTTTTAATGTTTATAAATGTTTTTATGGTCTTGGGCCTTCTTATTTAAATTATGTTCTTTTCAAGTATGAGCCCTCACAGACCTCGAGGTCCTCCGGTGCTGGCCTCTTAGTTGTTTCTAAGGTGAGGATCAAAACTTATGGTGAGGCTTCGTACTGCCATTATGATCCTCGCCTGTGGAACAGCCTGCCGGAGAACCTCAGGGCCGCAGAGACTGTAGACATTTTTAAGAAGAGGCTCAAGAACCACCTTTTTAATTTAGCTTTTAGTTGATTTTAACTGCTAATTTATTCTGTTAGTTTTAGTATACTCAACTGAACTCAACTTTATTTATAAATCACTTTAAACAGAACAAGGTTCACCAAAGTGCTGAACAAATAAAAAGTTAATAAAAGCACATGACCATTTAGAGCATAAAACACAGAAAATAGGTCAGGATTCCAACTTAATTAAAAGCCAAACTGAAAAAATATGTTTTAAGAGCAGATTTAAAACTACCGGGTGAGTCTATCTGTCTGTGGTACAGGCTATTTTATGTATTTAATTTCCTTTTATGCATCTTGTTCTCAATTGTATGTTGTTATATACATCTTATGTTTTTAATTTTAGTATCTTATCATGATTTTAGCTCCAGTGGTTTTTGTGGGCATCTTTTTTTCAAGGGTTTGCCGGCTTGGTCGGTGGTTGTGGCCACGATTGTCGCCCTTGCTGGGACAGCTGGAGTCTAACTTTGCAGCTTCACGGCTGCAGTGGACCCCGTTGTTGTCTCAGTCTGGGTGGGCACTGTGGCAATGCTCCCATGACCAAGTTGGCTCCTGGTATGAAGAGATTCCCAAATACCGTTTCCACAGAGCCAAGCCTTACTTGTTTGTTTGCTTATTTATTTCTTTTATTCTTTTTTTTTTTTTTTTTGATAGTTACATAGTCATTATTCATTGTACGTGGGGGTCATGGGTCATATGTTTTAATGGAGGGGAGTGGGAAGGGTGAAGGGTGGGTTTGATTTTTACTGCAATATTCTGTGTTTTCTGTTTTTAATGTTTTAGCGCCCCTAGCTGCACAAATGCATGAGAAGCGCTATTTTATAAATAAAGTTTGATTCACTGATTGATAAAAATTATTTTGTTGTGGAAATCAGACAATGTTGACCATTCCCTTTCTATATTTTAGGTTACCAAAATAAAAGCACTATGAATCTGTTTGAGTAAAAGCAACTTATATATGAGATGCAGTAGCAGTGCCTAACATCATTAAGTTTGCCTACAGATCGAACAGGTCAGGGGATGACGCAGTCAACATGGCTCTCCACTACATCCTGCAACACCTTGACTCTGTAGACACGCATGCACGGGTCCTATTTGTGGATTTTAGCTCTGCATTTAATACCATCGTCCCAGAGCTTCTCCACCACAGAATGTCCCAGCTCACCGTGCCTCTCCCCACCTCTCAGTGGATCACCAATTTCCTGACTGACAGGCGGCAGCAGGTGAAACTGGGACGCTTCACATCCAGCACTCCTTAACACTGGCGCCCCCCACTGGTGTGTTCTTTCCCTTCTGTTCTTCTCTCTCTACACCAGCAACTGCAGATCAGGAGCCTCTTCTGTCAAACTCTTGAAGTTTGCAGACGACACCACAGTGACTGGGCTCATCTGGGACGGTGATGAGACTGCATACAGAGAAGTGGAGCGGCTAGTCTTCTGGTGCAGCCAGAACCACCTGGAGCTGAACCCACTTAAAACAGTGGAGATGACAGTGAACTTCAGGAGGAACCCCCCTACCCCAAACCCCCACTCACAATTCTTCACAGCACTGTACCCTCAACACAGGTTCCTAGCAGAGGTTGTACTTCCTGCAACAACTCAAGAAGTTCAACCTGCCTCAGGAGCTGCTGACCATCTTCTACAAGGCAATAATCCAGTCAGTCCTGACCACATCCATCACGGTCTGGTTTGAATCAGCTACCAGACACGACAGGAACAGAATACAGAGAATCATTAGATCTGCTGAGAGGATTATTGGTTCCACTCTTCCCTCCATTCAGGACCTGTACTGGTCCAGAGTCAGGAAGCGCTGGCAAAACGGCAAAGTACACCTCTCATCCCGGACATTGCCTTTTCAGCCCTCTCCCGTCAGAGCGGCGCTTTAGGACTATGCGCACCAGAACCACTCACCACAAAGACACCTTCTTCCCCCGAGCTGTCACTTTAATGAACTCCTGACTCCTGACCACTCAAGAACACTTAACAAAACCACAGAAACTGTCACACCAGAACTACTGTTGCATTTTTACTGTTGCATTTTTTTATTTAGTTATATTTGAATATTCCTATATCTACAGTGGTGGACAAAATTGTTGGTACCCCTCAGTTAAAGAAAGACAGTCCACAATGCTCACTGAAATGACTTGAAAGGTTCAAAAGTAACAATAAATTAAAATTTATTGAAAATTAAATAATCAAAATCGGCCACTACTTTTTAGTTGTTGATTAACAGAATTATTTAAAAAAAACAAACTAATGAAATAGGGTGGACAAAAATGATGGTACCTCCATAAAAGACTGAGAACTAATTGCCCAGGGGGTCATGATGAACTCAGGTATGTCCTTTAATTGACATCACAGCTTTTTTCAAACCCATAATCAGTCCATCTGCCTATTTAAAGGAAGACGAATAGACACGTTGCTGTTTGGTGAAAAGGTGTGTACCACACTGAACATGGATAACAGAAAGCCAAGGAGAGAATTGTCCTAGGACACTAAAACCAAAATTATAGACAAACATAGTAAAGGGAAAGGCTATAAAACCATCTCTAAGCAGCTTGAAGTTCCTGTAACGACAGTGGCACATATTATTCAGACGTTTAACTCACTGGACAGTAGCCAACCTCCCTGGACATGGCCGGAAGAGGAACATTGATGACAAATTGAGGAGATAGATGGTTCGAACTGTATCCAAAGAGCCCAGAACAACCTCCAAAGACATTAAAGGTGAACTCCTAGATCAAGGTATATCAGTGTCAGATTGTACCATTCGTCATTGTTTCAAAAATGAAGCATACAACGAAAAGAACACTGTCCCTACTGTGAAACATGGAGGAGGCTTAGTTCTGTTTTAGGGCTGCTTTGCTGCATCTGGCACAGGGTGTCTTGAAGTTGTGTCAGGTAAAATGAAATCTCAAAATTATCAAGGCATTCTGGATAGAAAAGTGCTGCCTAGTGTCAGAAAGTTTGGTCTCAGTGGCAGGTCATGGGTCTTTCAACAGGACAACGATCCAAAACACACAGCCAAAAAACCCTAAGAATGGCTCAAAGAAAAGCGTTGGACTATTCTGAAGTGGCCTTCTATGAGCCCAGATCTGAATCCCATTGAACATCTGTGGAAGGAGCTGAAACAATCCATTTGGAGAAGACACCTGTCAAACCTGAGACAACTGGAGCAGTTTGCTCATGGGGAGTGGGCCAAAATACCTGTGGACAGGTGCAGAAGGCTCATTGACAAATATAGAAACCGTTTAATTGCAGTGATTGCCTCAAAAGGTTGTGCAACAAAATATTAAGTTATGGGTACCATCATTTTTGTCTAGCCCATTTCATTAGTTCGTTTTTGACTAATTTGAGTTGTTTATAAACAACTCAAAAGTAATGGCTGATTTTGATTATTTAATTTTCAATAAATTTTAATTTCTTACTTTTGAACGTTTCAAGTCATGTCAGTGAGCATTGTGGACTTTCTTTAACTAAGGGGTACCAACAATTTTGTCCACCACTGTACCTCATAGTACTTTCTTTTTATCATTTATCAGACGCAGGGAGACACACACTTCCGGTTCCGGGTTACAGCACGGACGCGTGTGGCTCACTGCGGCTATACAACTATCTTGAAATGACTTAAAAAGTCGATTTTCTCCAAAAAAAACAAAAAAAGAGAGCTGACCATGGCCCTTAAGAAAAACCCTGACTACGAAGAACTTAAAAAGACTCTTGATGAAATCCAAGCTGTTGTATCCCTTTATGGAACAAGTTACCGCAAAGCTATCTCCGCTCTTGGAGCTAATGGAAGACTTCCGAAGATTCCGAGCTCAAAACGAGCAACGAGAAAACTAGGTCGACATTCTGGAGAAAAGACTGGACGATGTGGAACAGCAAGTAAGGATGAATAATGTCAATCTCACTGGAGTACCGATCAAACCTTGGGCAAAGCTAAATGCAGCTGGAGCTAGCATTGCTAAAGCTAATAGCGCTAGTATTGCTAGCAGTTCCTCTGACACGGAGAGCGGTGATGAGTCTCTGGAACATCAAGTGGAATCATTTCTCATGTCTAAAGGGATTTCCCTGGAGCTCAACACCATCGAGACCTGCCACCCGCTCCCCAGGAGAAAGGAGACGGATAAACCAGCGATCCTCATCAGGTTTGTGAATCAAAAACACAAGCTAGCTCTGATAAATCAAAGGAGGAATCTGAAGGGATCTGCTGCTTATCTGAACGACCATCTGACCAGAAGGAATGCTGAAATCGCCAAACAGGAAGCGTAAGCAGATTGAGAACACTTAGGTTAAAGGCTGCAGGATTTACGTCAAACCACTCGGTCCACCGGACCGGTCCTTCTGCTTTATGCGGAGGAGTTCAGGCCAATGTTAAGATCTAAGCCAAGTCAAAGTAAGGTTCCATGCCAAGTGCCTCATTCATACTGCAAGCCTATCCACTCTGTTTTTTTATTTTTTTATTTCTGGTGCTTCCTCAGCTGGAACCTCTCCCTCTGGGTCAGCTGCTGTTCAGCCACTGCGGCTCTGGGTGGGGACCTGCATCACCTCTTAGCTGTGGTGGAGCGGTCCCCGCCTGTGATGCTGCATTTGGCTGTCTATGCGGCAGTTCACGGAGGGGGAGGTTCCAATTACCAGCGTTTCCAGCATTTTGTTTTTGTGCTCAGCCTGTTTTTCACAGCCTATTTGTCATTGCCGTTTCCCATCAGTTAGAGGGTGGGAGGTGTGAAAGGCATGGGGGGCTAGGTACAGGGAGGGGGGCCCCATTATTTATTTATTTATTTTTTTTTTAATGCATGCTTGTTTTTATATTTTGTTGTATTTTAATGTAAAGCACTTTGTGTTATATTTCTATATGAAAAGTATAAAACAAATAAAGTTTGATTGATTGATATGTTTGCCTCTCCAGGAATCACCACCAGTTACACCTCCGCCATTGGTCACCGTTTGCTACTCATCGGGACACTAAGCAAAGTTCCATTCTGTCACCTGTCCAAGCCACAAAGCTTCCAAGCCTGAACCCTCCACCACCACTGGGACTGAAGAAAGACAATGCATTTAGCCACCTTCTGTTTCTGTCCTGCTTCTGTGTCCTGCCACGCTCATCATAACACCCTAATCTAACTTTTAATCTAACCTTCGTTGTAAACCAAATTTTGACCGAAGAGATTTTTTTTTTTTGCATCAGAAGCAATTAACCACCCCAATAAATCCTACTGGACTTTATTAAGTCAGTGTTCATAGCAGAGATGGTCTTAATGAAGTAACAAATATATAACCACCAGACCCCTATCTGTCACCAAATTTAATGCAAACCAGAAAGTACCAATCATTGCAATTCCACCAAAGACCACTGAAGGCAGGTTGCATTCATATTGGCTAATGTTAAAACGTCCAAGCCTAGATATGAAGTAAATACTGTATATGTAAAGTCTAGACTCAGAAGATCTTTTGAATTTTAATGCTAAATTACAAACTCTTCATTTCTGAAGGACGTGGACTTTTTGCATTTAAAGAACTGTAAAAATCTTTTTCAAACTCACATTTGGGTGGAGCACATATTTTGATTGACAGGTGGGTTTTCCAGTGTATGGACCAAATAGTGCTTCAAACTTTACTTTTTTCCAACATCTATTTAAAAAATTGTTGTGTTGAGCGGGCTAAACTTTGACTAAGGTGCTCCTCTCATTAGTCTTCGTTTTCGGCATGCACCATTAAACCAACAACATCAGAGAGAATTTGTCCAGTGTTTTATACGTGCAAAGACTCTGGGTGCTTTTAGTTGGTGTACAGTAGTAATTTTTGTTGCAAGTGTAGCAAGTATTGTTGTTAGCCGATAGTGATGGATGAAAAATCACTCCAGTCAAGTCCACTTTAATGTGCCTTTTAAAGTTTTTCTTAGCAAAAAGTAGTGCATTTGAAATGTATTATATTAGGTATATTTTAGAAGATGATAAAGAAGATGGCGGCAGGAGGAACAAGCGCAGTCACAACGCTCCTAGTTTACTGTGTACTTTTTAACTTGCTAAAGCCCTTATCTGGAATATCTCAAAGGAAAGTGGACAACAGTTTTCAATTGTTCTATTCACTGCATAATTCGACCAAACATTATGCTGTGAGCTGCAAATAAATGGATAACGTAATAGCGAAAACAAGTATTGGCTTTGTAACAAGATGAACAATGGGACATGATACAGAATGGTGGAAACAGTCGAGTTTAAGTCGCAATGTAAAAAAACAGTTACAATGTTCTTTTCCAAAACAAACCTTAAAAATATTGATGATAATATCTGATGGTTATGTGGCAGGAGAGAAAAGGGTAACACTTTATATTAAGATTCCTTAACAAGCTTTGTTAACACATTAACAAGCATTATATTAAAATTTTTACAACAGGATTCCCTTTTAGTTCTCCTAAGACTTTTTCCATAAGCCGTTGGAAAGTGGGTGCAGCATTTTGTAATCCAAATGGCATGCATTTGAACTGGAAAAGTCCAATAGAAGTTATAAAAGCTGTTTGTTGCTTAATCTGTTCATCCATGGCCATCTGCCAATATCCTGATTCCAAATCTAAAGAGCTGAACCAGGAGGTGCCATCCATGGATTCAAGATGTCATGAATGAGAGGCATGGGATAAGCATCAGGCAAGGTCTTGGCATTTACTCTTTTGTAGTCAACACAAAACCTATAGGATCCATCAGGCTTGTCTACAAGGACTACAGGAGATGACCAGGCTGATTGTGAAGGTTCGATTATGTCATCTTTTAACATTGTAGCCACATGTTCCTCGATTATATTTTTTCAAAGGAGAAACCGATATGCTCTTGATCTCACTGGGATTTCAACTTGTAAGAAGATTGTGTGTTTTTCTACAGTCCCTGACAAAAGTCTTGTCGCTTATCCATTTTGTAAAAAACAAAAGCGTAAAACCTCACTTTTAATGAATCCATTGGTTTTAGAAATGTCTCATATGAAAGCTAAAACCCTCCCAAATTATGTTCAATATAGTAAAATAAAATTGCTTCACTGAAGAAAGATTGATCATTTAATGAACACAGAAAGGTCACATTTTGGCAAGACAAAAGTTTTGTCGCCTACAGAGAGTAATGTGAAAATTTAACAAATAATTTACTTCAAAAACAAAAATATGTTGCATAACATCAGTGAATTAAGTAGTGCTACTGTGAGATCCATATTTAATATCTTGTATGACTTCCATATGCTTGAAGGACAGCATCCATGCGGTTTGACAATGATTCATACAGTTTATGGATGAAGTCATCAGGAATAGCAAAGAAAGCAGTCTTACATGCCTCCCTTAGTTCATCAAGATTCTTTGGTTTGTCTTCCATGCTTCCTCTTTCATTCTACCCCAGACATGCTCAATGATGTTCATGTTTGGTGACTGGGCTGGCCAGTCCTGGAACACCTTGATCTTCTTCGCCTTGAGGAACTTTGATGTAGAGATGGAAGTATGCGATGGAGCACCATCCTGCTGCAGAATTTGACCCCTTTTATGGTTGGGAATGTAAGAGGTAGCTAATACCTCTTGATATTTTAGGCTATTGATATTGCCTTCCACCCTGCAAATGTTTCGCACTCCCCCATACTGGATGTAACCCCAGACCGTGATTTTCCCGCCACCAAACTTAATTGTTTTCTGGGTGAATCTTGGGTCCATGCAGGCCCCAGTTGGTCTCCTGCAATATTTGCGGCGGCTGTGATGTAATTCAACTGAAGACTCGTCTGAGAAATCCACCTTCTGCCACTTTTCCAGCATCCATCCTTTTAGCAGACTGTGGGCCTTGGCAAATGCCGCACGTCGTTTCAATTGCCTTTTGTTTAGTGCTGGTTTCTGGGCACTGATTCGACCATGGAGGCCATTTTGAGACAGAATTCTACAAACTGTTCTGGTTCACACAGGGACTTGAGGTGACCAGGCCTGGTGGAGCTCTGCTGCAGTGGAAAAGGGGCTGGCCTTGGATTTTCGAATCAACAAACGGTTCTCCCGAGCAGTTGTCTTGCGGGGTCTGCCGGACCTGGGCTTGTCAAAACATCTCCAATCTCTTCAAATCTTTTTCTTATGCCTTGTACTTGACGCTGAGACACATTGAAGGTGTCAGCCACCTCAGCAGGATCTGGTCTTCAGCCTCTTGATAATCAACGCTTTGGTCTCAGGGTGAATCTTAGGCATGTTGTCAGAGGTCAAGTTGCAGTTGATGTGAAGGCCTGGTGTGCTGGGGTTCTTTTTATTCACACCCACTAATTGATTGATCTGTAATTGATCACAGGTGAGGCTGTAATCTAGGATTGGGTGCATCATATGACAAGGCGACAAAACGTTTCTCTTGCCAAAATGTGACTTTTCTGTTTTCATTAAATGATCAATCTTTCTTCCATGAAGCAATTTTATTTTAGTATATTGAACATGATTTAGGAGGGTTTTAGCTTTCATATGAGACATTTCTAAAACCAATGTCATTAAAAGTGAGGTTATACGCTTTTGTTTCTACAAAATGGATAAGCGACAAGACTTTTGTCAGGGACTGTACAGCGGTTTTCCCCAGAATGCCAGAAGTAAATGTAGGCCAGTCCTCCATCAATTTATGTAGAAGTCTGGAACTGTCAGGGCTATCAGTGTCACAGGTTTGAACGATGTCTGTGGCAGTCACAACAGACCAACAAGGAGGAAACTCCCCTGGTTGGAGTGCATAGTAGAGATTAACAGGAGAAAGGCCAGAGGAGATGGTGAAAGGGGAGACGCTCCCTGAAATCTCCTGTCTGATGAAGAAATGCATGGAATTTATAGCCATGATCTTTTTTCACTCCATAACTGTTTCGGGACATATCAAGAATTGCTCCAGACTTTGATAGAAAATCCAGTCCAAGCACTAGAGAGAAAGCCAAGTGGCAGTTCATCACATGCACATTTATTGTCCATTGATCCTGATGCCACTCAAGACATATAGTCTTCTGGCCCAACTCCTGGTGGACAGTTCCATCAACCATAAGAAACCGTTGTTTTTCTGTAAATTAAAATGTTTCTTCAGGACATGTCAACTGGATCCACAAGCTCTCTCTCATTAGAGTAAAGGTAGTATCAGTGTCAACCACTGCTTCCACTTGCATCCCTTGGATTGAAACAGGGACCATTAAGAGGTTTGGCTCTCTAATGGTATGTTGTGGAACTACAACTACTACTACTACTACAGTGACACCTACTGTCCCTTTTTGGATACCTTTTCTCTCAGTAAGTTTTTTAGGGAATCTGTCAGAACTAGCATGAACTCTCTTAACTAAGAGCAGGTCCTTTCAATACTGCAGACAGGGCACCCATCAATTCATGGTTGAACAATGGTCGTATGTCTACAAAATAGTTTTCGCATTGCTCTATAAAACTGACAACATCTGAAGAGTCACTGGAGGGAAAGTCCAAGCGAACTGGAGGTGTAGAGTAGAAAGGGGTGGCACTAGACTGACTAGGTACTGTAGGTGTGAAGTAGAAAGGGGTGGCACCAGGCTGACCAGGTACTGTAAGATGAGGTTTATCAGACAGAGTTGAATACTGTAATTCAGTAGAAATGGCTATGGATCTTTGGGCAATGGGAGTGCTCTCTGTTTTAACATTTTTCAGTTGGCTTTTCCATTTCAAATCCCTTCTTAACATACAGTTTACCATGTCTTTTTCCAGTTTTTCTACCTTGGAAATGAGGTTATTCTCCATTTTTGCAAAACAAACATCAATGTATTATCTGAAATTACTTTCTCAATTGATAGAACTTGCTATGGAATCCCTTAGTCTTACTTCTAAGTTATGGACCTGCTCTTTTAAAGCAACAACTTCATCGGTTACACATTTTAAGTCAGCTTTTATGTTCTGCTCCTGATCCTCTGATCTTCGTTCTGTACTGTTGCTCATCCTCTACATTAGCACCATCATCATCATCTGCATTAACATAAACAACCTCAACATTGGTTAGAAGTTTAGATTTCTGTCTGATGTCATCAGGAGCAATACATTAATTTTCATCCTCTCCATCATCTAAACATAATGAACCCAACATAGATGTTATTTCACTTGCAGATTTCTCTGTTATGGTTACAAATTGACCAACAGTAAAATCCGGATCAACAGACTCAGGATCTTACAAAGTATCTGGATTGTATAAGCTTCTCAAACCCGCACTTGTTTTGGCTGTCATGATTTTTGAAACAAAACATGTACATATATCTAAAAAAATCTTTCCCCATACTGGCCACCTTATGTAACGATCATCTATTTATTTATAGTGCTCGTTACGTTTTTTAGGGTAATTAGATTCTTTAAATTGATATATTTACACAACAGGTTTTACTCTTTGTTATTCAGATTCTTTTTATGTAACACAAGTAAACCAAAACAAAACAAAAAATCACAAATAGTATATTAATCCTCAGTCTCTCATAACCGATTCGTTTTCTTTAAATGTCCCATTAATGTCCGTGCTGTAGCATCTTCCTTTCAGAGTTCACAGTCACTCCCGCTCCCGACTCGTAGGCATTATCCACAATGAGACAAGATCCAAACGAAAAAAGGAATCCTCTCACCCATGAGTTGATTGTCCAAGTGAGTCTAAACAGAAATAAATCCCAAAACGGAAATCCGATGCATCGGGCGTTAGATGTGCTTTTTTTTTCTTTTCTCTCTTCAGGTCTCTCGTAGATTCCCTAAACTTTTTCCCCGTCACGACAGGATTCAACACCCCCCCCCCCCTACTTTGGTCCTCATTATCAAATCAGTCCCCGGTACCGTCAGTCACATGACTTACAGCTGATGTGTCCTTAATACAAAAAAAATAACAAGAGATTTCTGAATGACATTTCTTCTGAGGAAATAGGCCTTTACAGTATTATGGGAAACAAAATGATTTTGACACAGAATTTATTATTATAATGTCAATTCCTTAATTAAATACTTTTGTGGCTACAATATAACTATGGCGCCATGGTCACAAAACGGAAAGTTACTTTCTGTACTGAGCGACACTGACCCTCCCGCACAGCCAGTGCACAGACACAGATGTACATATTTACAAATTCGTTTTATATGTAAACATTTATTTTTATATATGTTAACAATAATTGTGGTCCTTCAGAGTCATTTGTGTCACAGTTGGAGCTGAAAGGAACACAGAAATTTGTCATCGCAGACTGACGCCACTTTGCTCATCCTGCCGGTTGCTGGTGTCGTCCTGCTGTGGCTCAACATCTGTGGCTCCAAGCAGTCTCCTTCGCTGATGCACAGATTGTGCAGGATGGCGCAAAATAAAAAATGTTTTTACTTGAAGAAAAATCAAAATTTCACTGTAGAAAAAAAATGTTTTTACTAGAAGAAAAATCGATATTTCACTGTAGAAAAAAACGTTTTATCTTGATGAAACATTGACATTTCACTCTAAAAAAAATGTTTTTACTTAAAGGAAAAATCAATATTTCACCCTAAATAAACAAGAAAAAATGCATAAAATGACGATTCTAATCGTATTTCGGGCAGATAACTCGTAGCAGTGTTTACAGCTTACCCTAGGGCGGTTCAGTCAATTAACGCACCTGCTCAGCGTTCTATTTAAGCCCAGGTGCGCAGGCGTTCATTCTCTTTCTTACCTTCAGCGCTCATTCTTCGCCGTTCCCCGTGCTCGCGGATCCAGCGGATCTCCTTTTCTTCGACGTCTTGCTGTATTCCCCCCGTCCTTCGGATGGATGATCCCCATTTCCTGATGTGGGCTTTCTGTTTTCGCCGCGCCTGCTCCTTTGCGGCTATCGCCGGGCGGCTAGCGGCGATCACCGGGAGGCTGACGGCACCCAGCGCGTTCGTTCCGCCGCGGTCGCGTGCATCTGCAGGGGGTGCGCTTTCCGCGGTGTTCGGGTTGTCCGTGGGCCCGGATCTGGAGCTGTCCGGGTCTATCGTCTGCCGTGGTCAGCCGGACCTCTACGGTGAGCGGCGTGCGGCTTTTCCTGTGTCGTTTTTTCTTGGCTGTGTCTTGTTTTGTTTACTTCCGTGTATGGTGACGTCGCGCCCCTAAGGACCCTGGGAATTGTAGTTTTGGGACTCGTGGTCCGCTCATGGTGAACTTCTGATTCATTTTCTGCTGTTATTCTGCGTCGTCCGGTTATTGTTTCAGGGGTTGTGGGGTCTTTTCTGTGGTTGTGACGGCTGGTGGTCCTCGTCTTGCCAGGTTTCTCATGCTGGCTGACTTATTTGTGGCTTTTTGCATTTTCTTTGTTGCTGTTTTGTTCTTTAGGTGCTGAAGGTGACTCTTGACTATCTTTAATTAGATGCTGGCTTTATTGTTATGGCGGTTCTTCTGTTTATTTTCTTCGTTGTTGTAGCTGTTAGTTAGTCTTAATGTGAATTGGTCTCTTGGACCCGTCTCTCCTCTGTGGACAAATTCCTTATGCTTGGTCTCTTTCATGCAGCGTTTTTGGCTCATTTTAATCACTCGTTCGTTGCCCCCGCACGTTCTGCATCTGGTTCTGCTTCGCCTGTTCTTCCCCGCTCTGTGTACCCCAGTGGGTCCTGCCCTGGCTGGGGACTTGCGTCGGCCGCATTAGTGTGTCAGTCTCGTCACTGCATTTTGTCTCGGCTGGACAGTTAATTGTTTTTCTTTCTCTGGTTTGGTCTGGAGGTTTGTGGGGGCTGTGTGATGGATTTTTTCCGGGGCATCATTTTCAAAGCCACCACTAAGGGTGGCCCCTTCGAAGGTTCAGGTTTTCGTGACGTGATCTGGACCCGTTGGCGCCTCACAGTTCATCTTTTTGGGCATCTGTGGCCTGGTTCCTCATGTGCCTTCAGGATTAGTATATATATTTTCTTCAGCTGCCCAGGCTGTCTCCACGATTTTCCTCCGAGCGCGATATAAGGCTGAGGATGTCTTATCGCTGATGTTCTCCCTGTTCTGCCTCTATGCCTCTCGGCGTCTCTTGGCATTCAGTTGGTGCTCGACACGTTTGTCGGTTTACCTTTCAGCTGCCGTGGCAGTCCTCATGCTTTCAACTTTCTTAGCAGAAGCTCTGTCTGGATATTTGTAGGCGATGGGTCTCCTTCACTTTGCGAGTTATGGATGGTTTCTCAGTGGCCAAATTTCCTCTGGATCCCTGGTCTTTGAATCTCTGTGGGGGGGAGATTTATTTTATAATCTGAGTTCCACGTTGTCTATACTGTATGGTCCTCCACCCTTCCGGATTATTTTTCTTCTATGGATTGGATGGTTCATTGCTGCTTGTCTCTCCCCATTATGTCATCTTTGGCTTTTGTGCAGCGTGTTGTTTATTCATTTTGGTTTGAATATGATTTGTCAATGATTGGGCCACCTGACATTTGCTGTGGCTTTGGTCCTATGGTCATCCGTTCATCTTGTGTTCTTGTTCTGGGTAGTTCCATCCTGGGCCCGTGTTCCTGTTCTGGATTTCGTGTTTTGCGTTTGATCTTTCCCTCTCTATGCTTGGAGCAGTTATGTTATGATGACTGTCGTGTTTTCAGGCTCCCTCCACTTGTTCTTCTGAGGCTGGGCCTTCTGGTTTGGGGGAAAGGATTTAAGAGTGGTTTGTTTGTCCGGCCGCCAGAATCTACAGCTCTGATGATTTATAAGATGTCGTCCAGTTATTTCATCCTTGGAGATTAAATTAGGGCTGTTTCAATAGTGAATGATAGTATTGTGTCATCAGTTGACTTGGTTAATGTTTAAATAACACCTTGTGCAATTTCTACCCTGACCGTAGGAAATATATCACTTGCGCTGTCAAGCTTAGTTCAAGAGTTAAATCTTGTGTCCACAAGTCAGTCTTCTATCTTCCTTGCTTAAGCAGATGACAGTCTGCTAGATGCTTCCCCATTTAGTGGCTTGTTATACTCCGCCTCTAAATGCTTAAGGTTCAGTCTAGCAACAATACTATCAAAACATATGATCCCTCATGGCTCTCAAGTTATTTTTTTCAGTATCCAGACGCCCTTGGCTAATTACAATTTCAGTAGTCTGTACTTTGTTGTCCACCAATTTGAGAACCACTAATATCAAATGCAAAGCATCGAATCCAGCCGTGCTGCAATCCTTTGCTACGTGGGATGTTGACCTTCCTCATCTACAAATCTCCTTGGCTACTCTTCCCATCACCTACTCCTCGATGGCCTCCTGAAGGTGCGTCCCTCTGAAACTGTCAAAGGTTACTTTTCTTATCTTTGGAATGTATAAAAAATTGGTGTTAAGATTTTGTGCAGGTTATATATTTCACTATCATTTCACTGTTAGAATTTGTAATCATGATGGTTTCTAGGGTGCGATAAATCCACAATGGGTCTTTACTTTAACTGTCTACTAAATTTCACTTTCTCAGATTTGTTCTTTAAAAGCACTGTTATTTCATTTATCTCAAGCATTTTGAAACTGATCAGTTTCTGGGTTATTTATATATTCTTGTCAAGACTAATACTGCTTTGTTTTATCTATGCACCACATCCTGAGCCTGCGAACCGCTACGCCCCGATCAGCTTCTCCGTTTCCAGGAAGTGATGTCACCCCTGCATTCCTTGATCTGGTGATGCAACGATGACTGCTCGACGCACCTATTGCTGCACTGAAAGTGATGGGGCGGTGGACCTCCTCTGCATTCCAATGACACTTCTGACTGAATTAATCAATCAATGTCAACAGCAGAATGAATGCAAATTCTTCGATTATAGATGTTAAAAGAAAATTATAGCCAGGTGGAAGCCTCAAAATTAGGATGTTCTAAGTTGTATCATAGTATGCGCTGGAGCTCGAATTTGGTTCTTAAGCCAATTTTGTAGTATGCCAATGAAGCATAGTAATTATGGGCGTTGAACTCGTTCTTAATATTTGGTTGGGATCTCAATTAAATGATGTTCCTTGAGCGCTTATAATTGGTATGCCGAATGGAGAAAATTATGGCTACTAGGCTCGTTTTGTTGTACTGTCGTTGGGAGCTTCGAAATAATGGATGTACTTAAGCTCGTGTATTTATAGTTGCCACAATGGCAGAAGTTATGGCCATCAAGCTTGTTCTTGGTTTAATAGAAGTTCAAATAATGGCTGTTCAGCATGTCTAATACGCCATCAAAGCTTTGGATTGGATGTTAAGTTATTGTATCATACGGGTTGTTAGGCGGTATAAATTATAGTTTCGCACAGCGTTTTTGGGGAAGTGAGCTTACGTTCTAAGATCAGGTTTGAGTAATTTTATGTTGGCTCCCCTTTTATTTCTTTCCCTCTCTCTTTCAGATAGTATGTTCCTCTAGTGGTTTCCACGAACGGGAGCGACCCTACGGTCAATGGTGCCGGGTCACACATAGCAGATCCACTAGATAGCATGTTCCCTTCGAGGCTGTACTCGAACGGGGGCGGCCCAAATGGTCAATGGTGCCGGGTCACACATAGCAGATGCACTAGATAGCATGTTCCCTTCGTGGCGCTGTACTCGAACGGGGGCGGCCCAACGGTCAATGGTGCCGGGTCACACAGCAAATCCACTAGATAGCATGTTCCCTTCGTGGCGCTGTACTCGAACGGGGGCGGCCCAAACGGTCAATGGTGCCGGGTCACACATAGCAGATCCACTAGATAGCATGTTCCCTTCGAGGCGCTGTACTCGAACGGGGGTGGCCCAAACGGTCAATGGTGCCGGGTCACACATAGCAGATCCACTAGATAGCATGTTCCCTTCGTGGCGCTGTACTCGAACGGGGGCGGCCCAAACGGTCAATGGTGCCGGGTCACACATAGCAGTCATACTGGGAAATGAAATGGAAATGGAATGCTGCCGAAAACACACCCCATTTTATTACACACTGATTATACATACACATTTTTTCTTCTTCTGGATAATTAAGTGTTGGGGGTTTTTGTTACCCGAAAGTTTTATGGAAATCTCTCATGGAATTGAACGGAGCCTTATGCCAAACCAAAAGATGTGAATGCAAACAAAGTATGTGGAAAATGTCAAATAAATATTTCTTACTGCAAGAGTTGTCTGACTGAAATGACGATTCTAATCGTATTTCGGGCAGATAACTCGTAGCAGTGTTTACAGCTTACCCTAGGGCGGTTCAGTCAATTAACGCACCTGCTCAGCGTCCTATTTAAGCCCAGGTGCGCAGGCGTTCATTCTCTTTCTTACCTTCAGCGCTCATTCTTCGCCCCACCCTCCTCCCCGGCTTCCACCTGTGGGCTCCGTAAAGGGGGTTTTGTTACCCGAAAGTTTTATGGAAATCTCTCATGGAATTGAACGGAGCCTTATGCCAAACCAAAAGATGTGAATGCAAACAAAGTATGTGGAAAATGTCAAATAAATATTTCTTACTGCAAGAGTTGTCTGACTGAAATAAAGCTAAGTCAATAAAGACAAAAATTTCTCCCTGTAAAAGTTACAATGAAAAAATGATTTTATAAAAGAAAATTCGGTAAAAATTACTATAACTTCTTTGTTTTCTTAATACTAATTTTATGATAAAATCCTGGCAGCTTAAACAACAAATTATTTATGTATAGAATTTCTTTTTTTTAAATAGAATTAAAATATCTAACCAACTTTGTAGTTTAATTGCCGTTATCAGAAACTACAAAACTTTTCATACATCGGTACTTTTAGTCATTCTCATCTGCAAGCCTAATGCACGAAGTATAGATTATTTAATACAGCACAAGTCAAAATGTCCACGTCAGATTTCAATTTAAGTATTTTATTTAATATCTGATTCTGTGAACATCAGATATTTGGATTTTTCCACAATAAACCAAATAATTTTCTCATTGACATCAAGAATAAGCAATTTAATAAAAAAGTTCTCTTAATCGTGGAAAAGCAAACTAGAAGCATAACAATACACCCGCTCAGAGATGTAACTGCACATACGCAGGTTCAAAGGTCAAGAACGATTAACTGTAAAAAAGACATGTCTCTTATAAAATGTATCAAAATCAAAAACGTCCAACTCACAGTCCAAACTCTAACGCTTCCATCAACAGAAACAGAGATCCTCAAAGTATGTAATCCAGCTCCAAGTTGTTCCACAAAAGATGGGTTGTTCTAGATCCATTCATGGTCAGCAATGTCTGTGATGAGACTTAGGACTCTGGGGTTGACTGAGAACACTTTTTTCTTCTTGCACTCAACCTTCGTGCCTCTCTCGGGATTTATCGAAAAGAAACACCTTCAAATAATGAAAAACACAAAACATAGAGGGTTTTAAACATCTGTGTTTGGATATCAAATTGCTAAATCTGACAAATTCACACAAAAATGTTTAAAAAAAAATGAATGCTACCTTTGGAGGAACTCCAGTGTTGAACGAAGTTCCACAGGGTAGTGTATATTGAAACAGTAATAACTCCCAAATATTAGGCAAATGGCAGAGGTGAAGGATGAGATGTTGTCATTGACAATCTGCTTGTCGATGCTTAGCATGAATGTTTCAGCAGAGAAGCAGGAGGAACCTGATAGAGAAAAAAAATTGACAGAATCCTGATCAAAGGCTTGAGACTAGTTGAGAAATCGCAAAAAGAATGAAGGGGAGTGAGACACATGTGGCACGCCATAAGAAGTCACACAGCTCATCAAAAGTTGAGCATGTCATCTGGAATTGTTAAAAAAAAATCTTTCGATAAAGTTTTGCGTGTGTATTATGCAAACACAGTTACTGTTAGCCAGTGTCAAGCACCTGGATATCAAACGTCTACAGTCATGTGGTTACACCAGAAAAAAAAAAAGAAACTTTTTTTAGTTACTTACCACAGACAATGATGAAGGGTGTTGGTGGTACACTGTCCATCTCCACATCTTCTGAATGGCTTGTCATCTCAACACAGCGGAACAGAAGCCATTCATTCTCATCAAAGTGAACAAGCAACAGAAGCAGCGTCTCAATGATTTCTTGTGAGCATCCGGTGGACTGACCTTTTTCCGTCTGAAGCTTGAGAAGAGCATTCAGCACATGGTTGCGCTTTTTTAAATCAACACATTCGAGAAAGTTTAGCAGACGTGCCCCCTTTTTGTCTACATTAGCAGGGAAGGTCTCAATCAGATTAACACCAGTCAGTTTTTGGAAATGTTCTTTCATTCCAACCTCATTGAAGAGAAAAGGCCATTCCTCGCAGAGTTTCTGGATGCTTGCCCCTTTGTTGATGTCTTTACGCTGCGTATAGTTGGTGCACTTCACTAGTTCTTTCACAAGATCTACGCTGTAGTTCATTTTCTTGAACAGCTTCTTCATTTCTTCTTTTTTTTCACGCTGACTCTCCACAGTTTCAGAGAGAGGCAAATACTTTGGCTCCCAGCTAACACAGCCATAAGTGTCTTGAACACTTGCTCTTTGTTCAGCAGGTATTTCATCTGTGTCATCCTGATCTGACGCTGCTTTGCGTTTTATAACCTTTGGTGTGTTGGGTCGCTTGACATTTTCAACTCTTGACTGAAGTTGCTTTACTAGAGAATGATATCCTAGTCCAATAACGTCACCATAAATCACATCTTGAAAAGACTTTGGATACCTGGCCACCATTTGTTTTGCTATTTCAGTGGTGTTTTGTTTAGTTGGATTCCTACAAAGCTTCATCATGTCAGGGACAACAATACGAACCATTGCTCGTCGTTGTCTTGCACTTGGTCTTTTCTGCTTTTCCAAGTTCTGTATCAGCTCTTCAGGAAACCTCTCCCAGTGTATTTCAAATCTCTCTACCCAGTTTGGCATTATTGGTGTTTGGATTCCTGAAGGTGATGAAGTGATGGTGGAAGAACCAGGTGAAGAAGAGATTGAAGGTGAAGATGAAAGGACACGCAATGGAGAGGAATGTCCAGCACTTGGTGATGAGGTGCTTGAGGCTGTAAAATAAAATATAGCAATAGATTAAAGTAACAAATACTGCTGTAATGTATTTAGTGTTGTTGAAAAAACTTTAATTTACTTTTTTGTTCCAATAAACTCGTAAGGAGCTGCCGTGGGCTGCACGGTGGCACAGTGGTTAGCGCTCTTGCCTCACAGCAAGAAGGCCCACGGTTCAAGTCCCAGCTGGGGGACATGAAAAATACATCAACGGGGGACCTTTCTGTGTGGAGTTTGCATGTTCTCCCCGTGTATGCGTGGGTTTTCTCCGGGGTCTCCGGCTTCCTCCCACCATCCAAAAACATGTTTCATAGGTTAAGTGGCAACTCTAAATTGTCCCTAGGTGTGAGAGTGAATGGCTGTGTGATTGTTGACATTCTACCCTGCGACAGACTAGCGACCTGTCCAGGGTGTCCCCTGCCCTCACTCACAAGTGGCTGGGATAGGCTCCAGCAGCCCCGTGACCCGAAAGGGAGAAAACGGTTAAGAAAATGAATGAATAAACTTGTAAGGAAATAATTGTGATTCATTTCTTTTTGAAGATCATTCGCGATTATATTTTTTTCTAACAGATGTGCAATTAATCCGTTTTTTTAATTGATTCCACGAAAGAGAAAATTAGTGAGCACAGGTGTCCAAATTGCTTTTAAAATTCTGAGAAACTATATAGAGAACTATATAGTGCCGCACTATATAGGGTTTTAGTAGTTAGGGGTTAGGGCGGTAATTCGGACACAGACACAGTGATATAGCAATGTTAGCTAGCTCGTAAACTGAGCTAGCTAGCAAGAAAATACACCGTTTGCTAGCGCAGCTGCTTTAAGTGAGGACTAACTTAATTAGGTGAGCCAACAGGAATGTACAAAGTTTATTTCACTTCAAACTATCCTTTGTGATCCCCGTTGCAGTCATCAAAGTCCGCCAACATTTGAAATGTGGAGCATGCGCACCTGTCTGACAAAAGACCGCTCAAATAAGGGGCGGGCTTATTTAAAAGTGATCTGACATTTAAAAGAGCCATCTTCATCGTTGTGGGTAAAATCTGATGTGTGCATTTAATGGGTTTTGTGACTGATGTGTGAATTGGTCGGAGACATCTAACATGCGAGGCACGTGGATATGAATGGAAATGATTTGAGAGTCTATTGGTGATGCAGACTGGTATGTGATGCTGAATGGCAGAGAATGATGAGTCAGAGGTGTGGGTGTCCTGGTTCAACCGCCAGCTGTCAGCTGGTTCAACCGTCAGCTGGGTTTTAAAAGTACGGAGGGTGAAATCAATGTTCATGCTGAGAAGACGGGAACCACTATTGTTGGGGTGTAAACCGTCTGATTTGAAGAGGTATGGTCTATTGTAGAAAGTTGTGAAATTATCAATGTATGGAATGCTCATGGAATGACAATATGTTTTTAACCAAACGTGAACCAAACGTGCCGCGGAGCTTGCTGGAAAATCCATTGGCATTGTAGGAGGAAACCCCCGCAAGCTTCAACATCTCCCTGGAATGTCTCGGGTTGAAGCCGGATGTT
The DNA here is from genome assembly GCA_023969325.1 of Oryzias curvinotus. Taxonomy (NCBI): domain Eukaryota; kingdom Metazoa; phylum Chordata; class Actinopteri; order Beloniformes; family Adrianichthyidae; genus Oryzias; species Oryzias curvinotus. The sequence goes on from CM043721.1 coordinate 24,460,781, forward strand.
TTTGCTAGCCCCGCTAGCAGTAGCGGAAGCCGGGCTTCCGATGGCGGGGGAAGAGGTGCTGGCTGTGGCGTTGGCGGATTGTTGACCAGTTAGTTCCATCAGGGCTTGGGAGATTCCATCTAGGCGACGGAAAAGGTCCTGCTGGGCGGAGGCCATCTGGTTCAGGGATTCAGCTTGGTGTCCAAGGGCTATGCCTTGCTGTGTAATGGCCAAGCGGAGTCCTTCCGGGTCAGCTGGGTCTGGGTGATGGCCAGTCCGTTCTGTCATAACGGCGGTGACGTGGCAGACCCAGTTGCTGAAACCCGGAAGCAAACTCAGACTCGGGGATCTTGGAAAGGATTTAATGAATAAGGATATCCAAGAGTTCAGGAGTTTGTTGTGCGTAAGAGGTAAGTATTTGACGTAGCATCCTGGGGTGTCAGGAATGGAATCTTGAGGACAGCGTCGAGAATCCTTCGGCGTGATCAGAGAGGAGCCAGCAGCACCCGTGGAGGAGAGGACCTGAAGGCGTATAGTAAAGAGAGGTAAGTACAAGACTTGACTTGGATAAGCGTAACTTAACTTGGTAGCCAGACATAAGCACCGGAGAGTGTAACGGACTGGCGTAGAATGCTGGGGTGGATCTCCTTATGAAGGCCTGCAGGTGATAAAGGGCAGCTGGTTCCAATCAGCAGAGCGGGGAGGGGGGAGGTAGGCTGACAGAGGCACCATGACACTGTCCCTGTTAAATAAATGAATAAATTATATTAAATAATTATAGGAGTAGCAAGTATACTATAGACTATCCACATGTAGTGTTGGAAGTATACTAACGGAATTCTTCTTTAGAGTAAATTGAAACATATTAACATGTTTCAATAAATACAGTCAGGACCATAAATATTTGGACAGAGACACATTCTTTCTAATTTTGTTTCTGTACATTACCACAGTGAATTTTAAATAAAACAACTCAAATGCCATTGAAGTGGACTTTCAGCTTTTTAACAAAAAGATTGCATAAAAAAGTGAAAAACTAAAGCATTTTTTTAACACAATCCCTTCATTTCATGGAATTATTTGACATATTGTCTTCCAGTCACGTCCAGGTTTTTTTTTTTTTTGCGTTGATGAGTTCACCACTGCTTTCTTTCTTTCTTTCTTTCTCAGGATGTTCCACACTGTTGATTTTGCCACTCCTAATACTGTAGCAATTTTTCGCATGTTTTTTTCCTGTTTTTTTGTAGCTTAATGATTGCTCCTTTCACCTGTATGGAGAGCTCCTTCGACCGCATGTTGTCTGTTCACAGCAAAATCTTCAAAATGCAAGCGCGAGTCCTCTAATCAACTCCAGGCCTTTTATCTGCTTCACTCATAATGACATAACAAGGGAATTGGCCACACCTGCCCATGCAATAACATGGAAATCAATTGTCCAATTACTTACGAGCCCATGAAAACGTATTCCTTAAAAACAGTATACTGCCTTACTTTTAATATGGACTAAGTGTACGGCTATTACACTTAAATAGACTACTTTATAGTCTAATAAAAAAAGCTTTGTCTAACTTATTTGAGATGTTTTAAGTGCAAAGTAATGTGAAGTTAGTTGGAGATGAAGACTTGATGATGTCATCTCAGGCTCAGATAGTATTACAAAATGATAAATCAGAAAATTGTAACTATGCATCAGCACATCCAGAAGAGCATAAACAAAGCTACAGCTGACAAAAAAAGGAGATCCAATTCTAATATAAGCTATCACATTTTGTACAATTCAGCAAAGTTAATCTTGTCTTTGGTAACACTTAAATCCAGCTCAATAATCTCAATTGTCACAGCCTGCTCACATTTACCCCACTGAATCTCATTGCAATGCTACAACTGTGAGGATCCAGACCAGTAAACTATAAATCATGCTGAAGGGCACGTTGCCTTTATAAAGGTCAGGAATTTTTCATTATAAGTGTTTGTCAATGCTAACTTCTTTAAGGAAAAAAGACTAATTCAATTGAAGACTGAGACAGGTCAGGTTCCTTCACAGCCAGTATTAATGGATTTTTCTCAGACATGCAAAAAGACCAAAAAACTAAATTAATAAAGTTTTTGTTTTTTTTACAGAAAAAAATGTTCCACAAATTTACAACCACCACTGGAATGTAAACGTTATTGCAGAATTATTCACATAAAATCATCTATACTTGCATTTGCAGAAAAAATAATCAGATTTGCTCTGAGGTCTCATGTTTGCACTGAGGTCTGAAAGAACAGAAATTTAATCCGTGTCGTATGTTAAAATTACCCAATTAACAATAAATGGATTTAGAGTCTCGATTCTGTGTTCAACCCATTGAAAAATTTAACTTCGAAGGGAAGTAAAGTTATTATTCAGCTGTAGACACACTCAATGATGGATTGAAGAGTATATATTGGTCTATGCATACATAGGTGCCTCATCCTCTTTGCTACAGGAATATTTTTGCCTTTCCAAGGTGCAAGAGAATATGATGTGTGTGCTGTAGTAGTGTGCTTATTAGGGCTCCCCTCTATCAGGATATGGGATCTGGTGGTTGTATTGACTAGTGGCCTCTCTGAGGCTCAAGCCCTCTTGAACTCTTGAAACTAGTTGTTTCTACTTGACTGTACTCTTAATTCCAATGATTTACAACTAAGGCAATGGTGATCTACCTCCTCATGCTGCTGAATAAAAGAATTCAATTGTGGAGGGTTTTTTTTCACCAGAATATTAATATGTGGAGGAAAACTGTCTGAGGGACATTTGGCTCACCATGTGTCATGTTGAAGAAATCCATTAAGTATCTACAAGTACAAAAGGTTTCCTGCACAGACCTCTGCATGACCCTGAAACTTCATTAACACTGAGGCAAAAAATAAATCCGCTTTTTGGTGGGAAACATTGTTCGTGTTGTTTAACCTGTTTAAGGAGTGGAATCTGTTAGAATGAGCTCCATGTCAAATTTGACGCCTGGAGAAAACTTGGCTTTAAAGCAGAAGACTCCAACTCACAAAACAGAGTGATGAGTGCTGGATAGACGAATGGTCTGGCTGGAGGGTCTCATTGAGCAGCAGGGGTCCTGTGGTAGGAAGTTGCGGTTTGTAGAAAGCAAGCACAAAACTTGGGAAGAGTAAGGCCTGATACTTATGACCTTCTGGCTGAATTTGACTATGAGGTACATGGAGTGCATGGGAAAATATTTGAATACTTTAAATTCAACACATTTAGAGACCACAGAAGAGACGTGATCTCAAAAGCCGTCTTTTCTGACAAGCATAAAGTATATTTCATCTTCTCTGTGCTCACAGTGAAATCTTTATCTATATATATATAATCTATATATATATATATATATATATATATATATATATATATATATATATATATATATATATATATATATACACTCTCTCTCTCTCTCTCTCTCTCTCTCTCTCTCTCTCTCTCCTCTCTCTCTCTCTCTATATATATATATATATATATAATAGTCTCCTGGAAGCTGTGAATGAAGCATTGAGGGCAATTCCTACCACAACAATCACAGAAGCCAATGAACTGGTTCACACTTCAGCAGCAGTGATCCTTGAGATGATTGGCTATAAGAGCAACCATGGAAGAAAACAATACCCACCATGGAAGCAACGGTTAGAGGCCAAAATCAAGGCAACTTGGAAGGATGTGAGTAAGCTGACAGAGGCTCAAAGAGGTACAATGAGAAAGCAAGTACCGAAGAGATACAGCCAGATGCCCATACCTGAAGCCCTGGAAACTGCCAAACAGCCTTGAGCAGCCACCTAAAGAGATACACAAGAGACAATGAAGCCAGACGAATAAACAGGCTGTTCGCAACTCAACCAGCGAAAGTGTAAGCTCAGTGGCAGGGTAAAAAACAGCCGAGCAGACCCACCAAGGCTAGAAACTGAACAGTACTGGAAAAATATATGGGAGAAAGAGACAGCACATAACAGCAATGCCCAGTGGCTGGTCTCTCTGAGAAAAGAACACAGCAACCTCCCTGAACAGAATCCAGTAACCATCACAGTGGCAGACATCCAAGAAAGAGTCTCAGGTATGAAGAACTGGACGGCACCGGGCCCTGACATGATACATGCCTACTGGCTAAAGAAGCTTACCACACACCACGAGCTATCCAGCACGAATGGCTAACGGAAGGGCGAACGATCCTGATCCAGAAGGATCCCTCAAAGGGTGCAGTCCCATCCAACTACCGGCCAATAACCTGTCTCTCCACAACATGGAAGCTCATGTCAGGCATCATTGCAACCAAGATAAATAGGCACATGGATCAATACATGAGTAACACACAGAAGGGCATTGGTAGAGACTCCAGAGGAGCCAAACACCAACTGCTGGTCGACAGAACAGTCGCCCAAGACTGCAGGTCACGACACATCAACCTGTGCACAGCCTGGATTGATTACAAGAAGGCCTATGACTCAATGCCACACACATGGATCACTGAATGCTTGGAGCTGTACAACATCAACAGGACTCTAAGAGCCTTCATAGGAAACTCAATGAAGCTGTGGAAAACCACCCTTGAAGCCAATGGGAAGCCACTTGCACAAGTGTCCATCAAATGTGGGATATACCAAGGTGATGCTCTGTCCCCACTGCTGTTCTGCATAGGTCTGAACCCCCTCAGCCAAATAATCAACAAGACTGGCTATGGATACCGACTCAGAAATGGGGCCAACATCAGTCACCTCCTCTACATGGATGACATCAAGCTATATGCTAAGAACGAGCGTGACATTGACTCCCTGATCCACACCACCAGGATCTACAGTAATGACATTGGGATGTCATTCGGGCTCGAGAAATGCAGCCGGATGGTGACAAAGAGAGGCAAGGTAGTCCACACAGGGGGGGTCTCACTCCCAGAAGGAACAATAGCAGACATTGAGGACAGTTACAAGTACCTTGGAATTCCCCAGGCAAATGGCAACCTGGAGCAGGCAACAAGGAAAGCTGCAACAGCTAAGTACCTTCAACGAGTAAGGCAAGTCCTGAGAAGCCAGCTCAATGGCAAGAACAAGACCCGGGCAATAAACAGCTATGCACTGCCAGTTATCAGATACCCTGCAGGAATAATAAGATGGCCAAAGGAAGAGATACAGACCATGGATGTTAAAACACGGAAGCTCCTCACCATGCATGGAGGGTTCCATCCCAAATCCAGCACTCTGAGACTGTATGCTAGCCGCAAAGAAGGAGGCCGAGGACTAGTGAGCGTAGAAGCCACTATCCAGGATGAAACATCCAAGATGCATGAATACATCAAGCTCAAGGCCCCAACTGACAGTGTGCTCAGTGAATGTCTCAGGCAATGGAGAGCAGAGGATACAGTGCTGGAAGACAGATCCTCATGGGAGGACAAACCCCTCCATGGGATGTACCACCGGACCATAACTGAAGTGGCTGATATCAAGAAGTCCTACCAATGGCTAGAAAGGGCTGGCCTACAAGACAGCACTGAAGCGCTCATCCTGGCAGCTCAGGAACAAGCCCTGAGCACCAGAGCGATAGAGGCTCAGATCTACCACACCAGACAAGACCCAAGGTGTAGGCTGTGCAAAGAGGCGCCTGAAACAATCCAGCACATAACTGCAGGATGTAAGATGCTGGCAGGTAAAGCATACATGGAGCGGCACAATCAAGTGGCTGGAATAATATACAGGAACATGTGTGCAGAATTGGAAACCCCAAGGTCAAAATGGGAAACACCTCCGAAGGTGGTAGAGAATGAGAAGGCAAAGATCCTGTGGGACTTCCAGATCCAGACTGATAGAATGGTAATGGCGAACCAACCAGACATCGTAGTGGTGGATAAAGAACAGAGGAAAGCCGTTGTGGTGGATGTGGCAGTGCCAAGCGATGGGAACATCAGGAAGAAGGAACATGAGAAACTGGAGAAATACCAGGGACTCAGAGAAGAACTGGAGAAAGCCTGGAAAGTGAAGGTGACGGTGGTGCCTGTGGTAATTGGAGCACTCGGGGCAGTAACCCCCAAGCTTGAGGAGTGGCTACAACAGATACCTGGAAAGACCTCAGACCTCTCAGTCCAGAAAAGCGCAGTGCTAGGAACAGCTAAGATACTGCGCAGGACCCTCAAGCTCCCAGGCCTCTGGTAGAGGACCCGAGCTTGGACGAGAAACCACCCGCGGAGGGTGAGAGAGGCGTTTTTTTTTTTTTTTTTAATATATATATATATATATAGTGGAGAATGCTCTATCTAATTGAGACTGATGTCCAACTGAGAGGTTCTATCAGATGTATCCTCTGTTCAACAGAGAGTTTTTGGATACTTTATGTGTGATCTTGGCACGATGACTCATGCAAACGATACATTGGTCACAGTAGGCCTCCTGTTGTGAAATTCCCCATGCTTTTTGGCGGGTAATCTTTCTAACAACATGAAACTCAATTTCAAATGTATGTCTATTAGTCAAACTAGCAGGTGTAATTTGTCACGGTCATTTTACCTAAAAAAAAATAAATAAAAGGTTTCTTAATAAATAAATGAAACAGGAATGAGAATGTATTTGAGCTGGTACATAAAAGTGAAAAAATGGCACAAAGAAAACTAAACATAAAAAAAAAAATGTTTGCTGCTATTACTGTATTTTGGTAGCATCATGTTATTTCTACTTGAATACTTCAACTTTGGTAAATCGCAAAAAAACATTAGTTTATTGGTAATAGATAGAATTCCGGAATAATCTGCTTCCTCAAGGACAGACTCCTGTCTTAATCACATTTAATCCAATGATGCTCCATTTACAAATTAATACACAGATGTGCTTTGGGCCGCCGGCCTAACTTTGAGGCTGAGAACAATCGGATGAGTCATCAGAGCAAAATCAATGCAAGCCTTATGCATATATATATATATATATATATATATATATATATATATATATATATATATATATATATATATGTATGTATTTGGATGCGTCTTTTGTGTATTTGATTGTCCTGAGAAAAATTAACAGGAGCGTATATTGAGGGAGAAACACAAATTTAAAACTTGCAAATGTAAAACAGTGTTTTGCATTAATTCATTCATGTGTGTTTTACTTTTACTGTCTGCTTTAAACACACAAGGATTTACAAAGATCCATTGTAAAATCCAGGAAAGGTTTATGAACCCCAATAAAATGTTGTTTTGTTCCGTTGCCCAAATGATCAGACCACAAACCATTCAGCCATGGCATTAACAGTCTGCCTTGGCCTGTTTTCCTGCTGCGGCCTGCTCTGCTGGCAACCTGTCAAGACTCTTACAGACCTCCAGTCCAATTCCTAGATGAGCCAAACACTTCTTATTCTACAGCTCTTAAGAAAAATATCTGGGTTTCTCCATTTTTGTTATTTATTTTTGTTTGTGGTCCTCCTGCCTTGATCACACCTTTTCTGGGATGTTTTTGGTTGAACGAGGGCACGAGGTCAGTTATTTCAGCCCTTTTGGTCAATCATAATCAATTACAGCACAAACATTGCTCTTAAAAATACAAGTCTTTTTTCTTCATTAGGTTAATAAAATATTAAGATCCATCTTAACTTGCTTGAGTTGCTTTTGACGCTGACCAGAATCCATTTATCATTCCATCCATCTTCTCTGAGTTATCGTTAACTAGGCCAGGGAGCAAAAGTACAAGTAGAGATGCCCAGACCTCCCTTTCCAAAGAAATTTCCTTCAGGTGAAACCCCAAGGTGCTCCCTGGTCAGCAGAGATGCATAGTTCCCTCAGTGCCTCCTTTCAGTGGGACCTGTCTGGATTAACTCCCATGGATATGTCTGGCAAGCATCCACAAGAGGTGCCACTCTCAGAGTACAAGAGCGAGGGCTCTACTCTAAGGTCCTCCCAGGTTCCCAAGCTACTAAACTTATCTCCAAGGGAGCACTCTGCCACTGTAGAGGAAAATCATTTTTAGCTGCTTGTTTTTGGAGATCTTATCCCTCTGTTATGGCCCAAAGGGGTTAGGGTTAGCCTGATGCCTATTGATGTAAATTTGCATCAAAACACTTGTATTCCAAACTCACCTTGATTTAGCATCTACGTAAAAGTTATTTTAAAAAAAACAACAACCATATAATTAGAAATAAATTCCGGCATAAAGGAATTGACTATAATGGATTGATATAGAGACCACAGCAGCAAACTGAATGGAACATAATAACAAGATCAGTTTCAAGAATATTATAATTCATCAGCTAACATTTTTTTTATTTTTGTCATTTAATTATATTTAAATGCAAAATTAGTTTTTCTACGATGGGAGAAATAAAAAAAAATTCCCACAGTTTCAAGGTCTGTCAGAGTTTTATTGTCACTATCTAGCTTTACTTTCTCCACTGTCACTGGTGATTTTTGTTCTCTGTAAATCAAACAAAACAATGACTTTCCACAGATCTGGCTTGACCATTTGGATAAAAAGTACATGACATTTTTTTGTCTCCATTTATGTCAGTTTAATTTATATACAATAACAAACTTTATTTAAGTACTGTCATTAGCCAAATACTTTTAAAAGAGTGACTATACTCTTTCAGACATTTAAAGTTACTCAAAAAAACCTGTTTCTCTGACATTGTCATGATTTAGGCAAGAGTTCAGAATGACCCAAACGCTGGAACCCGGACAGAGGCTAGGACTCAAGGTAAGATTAAGAGATTTAATCAAGAACAGAGGTTGATGGGTTTCTTCCTAGGCGAGGAGCGGCGGCTGGCTCGAGGTATCTTGAGGCGAATTTTCCAGAAGGAAGACTGCGGCGTCTGTGGACTGCGACCATGAGTTTCCAACAGGTTTCTTTCCTGAGGCAGAGCGAGAAGTACAATGAGCACAGAGTAACGAGACAGGAGTCAAAAACATGAGCTGACCAGACTATGCACCATAGGAGGAACAACGAACTGGCACCGGCTGATGATCCAGGAGGAGCTTAAGAAGACAGAGTTGACAAGGTAAGTGGTTGCAGCTGGTCGCGTCCAACACAGGAAGGAAGGGGGGGAAGAGGGAGTAGCAGCCAGGCCATGACAGTACCCCCCCCTCAACGACAGCCACCTGGCGGTCCAAGGCGACCATCCGGATGAGCAGCGTAGAAGCCGTCGATGAGGGTATGGTCCAGGATGAGTGAACGAGAGATCCGTGAGCATTCCTCTGGACCATACTCCTCCCAATCCACCAGAAACTGGACCCCACGACCCCGACGCCAAACGTCCAAGATCTTGGAGACAGTGAAGGCGGGGGCCCCAACGATGGTACGGGCGGGCGGCGGGCACAAAGGGCTCTCGGAGACAGGCTTGATTTGGGACACGTGAAACGTGGGATGGATCTGGAGAGCCGCCGGCAGACTGAGTCGGACACACGTCGGGTTAATGACCCGGTCGATGGTATAAGGTCCAATAAACTTAGGGGACAGTTTGCGGGACGAAGCCTGAAGAGGGATGTTGTGGGATGAAAGCCACACCTTTTGACCTGGTTGGTAATCGGGACTCACCGCCCTGTGGCGGTTGGCTATCTGGCAGTTGCTCTCTGCGGTGCAGACGAGAGCGGCCCTGGTCTGCAGCCAGATGTCCTGACAACGTTGCAGATGGAGCTGGACCGAGGGCACCGCCAGTTCCAATTCCTGAGAAGGAAACAGTGGGGATGAGTAACCCAGAGAGACTTCAAAAGGGGACTTGCCTGTGGCAGTAGAGGTGTGGGTATTATGGGCATATTCAGCCCAAATAAGATACTTGGACCAGTCTGAGTGATTCTGAGCTGCCAAGCATCTGAGGGCGGCCCCCAGTTCTTGGTTGGCACGCTCCGCTTGACCGTTAGCCTGAGGGTGGTAACCAGATGTTAAACTGACCGTGGCCCCCAGGGCAGAGCAGAATGCTTTCCAGACTTGGGACGTAAACTGGGGGCCGCGATCAGACACGATGTCACAAGGGATGCCATGATGTCGGAAGACGTGATTGACGAGGGCGTTGGCGGTTTCAGTGGCTGTAGGAAGTTGAGGAAGTGGAATAAACTGGGCGGCTTTGGAGAAATGATCAATAACAGTTAGTATGACAGTATGGCCCTGTGAAGGTGGGAGTCCAGTGACAAAATCCACAGCTATGTGGGACCAGGGACGGCTTAGGATGGGCAACGGCAGCAAGAGACCAGAAGGAGGCCGGTTAGACGTCTTGGAGCGAGCACACGTACTGGAAGCTACTATGTACTCCTTAACATCACGTTCCAAAGTGGGCCAGAAAAACCTACGTTTTAGGAGTCGAATAGTACGATAAATACCTCCGTGGCAGGCAAGACGTGAGGTGTGACCCCAGGTGAGGACTTCGGACCTGAGGGAGTCTGGTACATAGAGAGTGCCTGGAGGGTTCGTGACGCCGGCGGGAATTTCACTCTGGGCCTGCTGGACCTTGTTTTCGATCTCCCACATGAGGTTACCTATGAAACAGGATGTTGGCAGAATGGTCGAGACAGAGGTGTCGTCAGAAATGGAGTATTTGCGTGAGAGGGCATCCGGCTTGACGTTGCGACTTCCTGGGTGATATGTGATCGTAAAGTTGAAGCGATTGAAAAACAAACACCATCTGGCTTGACGGGAGTTGAGCCGTTTAGCACTGCGTAAATACGCCAAGTTCTTATGGTCAGTCCAAACTATAAATTGTTGTTCCGCCCCCTCCAGCCAGTGACGCCATTCTTCCAATGCGAGCTTGATAGCCAGCAACTCACGATTGCCTACATCATAGTTCCGCTCTGCTGGACTTAATTTGCGTGAGAAGAACGCACATGGCTTAAGTTTCCCAGTATTATCTTCACGCTGGGACAGGACAGCTCCCACACCAGAGTCTGAGGTGTCGACTTCCACAATGACTTGTTTTGAAACGTCCGGCTGAATGAGGATAGGTGCAGAAACAAACAGGGTCTTCAAATGTTTGAAGGCGGCATCAGCGGCAGAGTTCCAAATGAAAGGGCGATTGATGGAGGTGAGTTGCGTGAGAGGAGCAGCTATACTGCTGTAGTTCCGAATGAAACAACGATAGAAAATAGAAAACCCCAGGAACTGTTGGAGTTTCTTACGGGTTTGGGGAGTCTCCCACTGAGCGACAGCCTCGATCTTAGCGGGGCCGGGACGGATATTGCCTGCTTCGATGATATACCCCAGGAAGGGGACGGAGGGCACGTGAAACTCACACTTCTCAGCTTTGACATACAGCTGGTTAGCAAGAAGTCTTTCTAGGACCAGACGGACATGATGTTCGTGTTGAGATTCATTGGGGGGAAAAACGAGAATATCGTCTAAGTACACGAAGACGAAACGATTCAAAAAGTCCCTGAGGAGGACATCATTCAACACTGCGGGGGCGTTAGTAAGCCCGAACGGCATGACTAAGTATTCGAAATGCCCCAATGGGGTGTTGAAAGCCGTTTTCCACTCATCACCTTCGCGAATGCGCACGAGGTAATAAGCATTTCTAAGATCAAGCTTAGTAAATATTTTAGTGTGTTGAAAAACAGATTCCAGTAAAGGCAAGGAATATTTATCCTTGACGCTGATCTGATTTAATTCCCGAAAATATATGCACGGCCGTAACATCTTATCCTTCTTCTCCACAAAAAAGAACCCTGCGCCGACAGGAGAAGAAGACGGACGAATATGACCCAGGGAAAGAGCCTCCTGAATATAGTTCTCCATGGAGCTCTTTTCAGGACCAGAAAGATTATATAATTTCCCCTTGGGAAGGGGAGCGCCATTAAGTAATTCGATGGAGCAGTCGTATGGCCGATGAGGTGGTAAAGCACAGGCCCGTGATTTACTGAAAATGGAGCGTAGGTCATGATAACAGGCGGGTACATTAGACAGGTCAATTTCTTTATCAGGACCTGAGTCAGGTGTCTTGGTGGGCGGGACAGCCGACTGCAGGCAGTTAGCCATACAGAATGTGCTCCAGTTAGTGATGCGCGCTGAATTCCAATCAATACTAGGATTATGCGTCCGTAACCAAGAAAAAACGAGTATTAATGGTGTCTGGGGACACTGAGTAATGAAAAAATGATGGTATTCCCGATGGTTACCAGAGGTCAGAACGAGAACAGGACCGGTGCGTTTGGTAATGCGTGAAAGTTGTTTACCCCCCAGACCCGCAGCATGTGACTAAGGTTTAAGATTTTGTTTGCTGTGCTTGTGTCACACATGCTTTGTGTTAGCGTGATTTCATCACTCCTGTCTTCTGTTAGTAATTTTTACATTTTGCTTTGCTCATTTGTAATCTGGTGTGTAATCTGCTTCTCCCTTTTTTCTGCCTGCATGATGTTGTAGCAAAGAAAGAAGGCATTTGATTATGAGGCTTGAAATTGTTTTTACAATTTAGTTGGTTTAATGCTGCTTTCTGTCTTTATGTAGCAACTTCAAACAACTGCAGTTCTGAACTGATGCTTTTGAAAAAAATGAAGACAAAAGTTAGCTGTTGGATGGATTTAGTGATATAGAGCTTTTCAGTGCTATGTCTTCTGTTTAAGTCACTGGAGTCATTTGGGTGTGAAAAGCTTATGTTTATTTGCCATTGACACACATCTAAACACATACAGAAACATCAGATTTTATTTTTACTACAACAACATTCTAAAGTAAAGTTTTGCTGCTTTACGTAATATTTTTTATCACTATAATTATTTCCCAATGGACAGCTTTTACTTATGTATCTAGTTAAAACCAGGTGGTCAGCGTGCTGAAACAATGACATGGGCTGATGACAGACTAATTATGTTTGCCTGAAAAACATAGAATAACACCTACGTGTTAAACATGGTCCCTACTGAAGCAGATGTTAGACTGAAAGTTACAAAAAACAGCAATGTAGAAAAGGAGTGTTTGACCTTTGTCAGTGGTGCATTCAGCACCTTCTAACCTCAGATGATTCCCAGCTACGCCTCACATCTGGTGCTACACAAATGAAGCTATTGCATGGAAAGTTACAAACTCTGTGACAGGTATATTTCCATGTGTCCTCCCTTTAAGGCAATGAATCAATCATGATTATGTGCAATAAAAGCAAAAAGGGGGTGTGATTATTATTGCACTAAATGTGGTGTTGTCAGGGGGCTTTTCTTTTACGTCCCTCTGCTGCTTTAAAAAAAAAATCTTTTTACCGCTGGTCATAAATGACTGTTTTATGGCTTCACGGTTGCTAGTGCATGGTCTTGATTCAGTAATAGGGCCCCTCATGTTCTCCCAGGATTGCTTTTACACAGACTGATGTTGTAATTGTGGCTGGTAGAGGGCTATGACACAGCAAAATGCCATGAGGATCTTAGCGGGGTCTGTGAAAACTTCCCCTGGAAATCAGGGCTGAATGACCGTGAGCCTGACCTCTGCATCCGAGCTACGACGACAGTATTCGGCCAATGGAACCAATACGGGGGCTTTTCTTCATTTCTGACAACGAAAAATAATGGAGATGACATGTCGCCATTTAGACTAATCTAGGTCACACCTAGTGTACATTCAACACTGCCTATTCCACATAACTGGTACAAACAGAAAGAGTGCTACAGGATGACTTTATGCACTTAGGTCCATGCTGTTACATCACAAAAGACAACTTTTTCACTTTACCAACAGCCTCTGCTTCTTGGGTGGTGCAACTAGAACACCCTCTAACTTATTAGCTTGTATCCACATATTGGTTTTCTGAGTAATAATATTTGGCTTACTGGTGACTTTTTGGGTTCTGCATTGGGTGCAGACTTGGCCTCAAAACTCAAGAAAGTCATGTGAAAACATCAGTGATGATACTTCAAAGAAGGAAAATAATTCTTAAAAATACAGAACAGTCCAAATCTGCTTCTATTTAACTTTCTCTAAACACTGACTGTAATAAATACATGTTTGATATTCTACCGTGACAAAGAACTTTTAATGATATTTTAAGTGCATATAGTCATGAAAGCAGAAAAAAATTCAAATACATTTCAAATAGCCGTTTCACATAGAATACATTTATATTGCTCGCCTTTATTGAGTAAAACAAGGATTAACCATTCATAGTATGTTTGAAACACAAATTTCTAAGACCTCTACCTCATTGCCATGATCCAAATATTCCTTAAAAACCCATTGCTTGCAACTTGGTCAATGTCTTCTGCCCTGTAGTTCAGCATCATTCCACTAAAGGCTGTAGAAGGGCTTTTCCTGCTCATTTCAAAATGGCTACTTCCATGAAATTTCAAACAAATTTGCACTTTCGGCCTCCTTGACTGGTGGCTGAAGGTGCTTTATAAATAAGTAAATGATGATGATGAAATTTGGCGGGAAGACATTTACTAATTTTCTAAACTTTTATATGAACACATCTGTTGCTATTTGTTTTTTAAATTACTACTGTACTTGTTGTTTTAAAAGAATGCAAGATGTGTTAATAATGAATTTGTTATAATACAGCTACACCATGTTAAAAATGGGTGGATCCAATTTTAGACAGTGGGTAAATAAGCTCCTTTTTGCCTGAACACTTTTTTTGCATTCATTCATTCATTTTCTATTTCGCTTTTCCCTTTCGGGGTCACGGGGCTGCCGGAGCCTATCCCGGCCACTTGTGGGCGAAGGCAGGGGATGCCCTGGACAGGGTAGAATGTCCACAAGCACACACCCATTCAGTCTCACACCTAGGGACAATTTAGAGTTGCCAATTGACCTATGAAGCATGTTTTAGGACAGTGTGAGGAAGCCAGACATCCCGGAGAGAACCCACGCATGCACGGGGAGAACATGCAAACTCCACACAGATGTTGTGTTTTTCATGTCCCCCAGCCGGGACCTTCTTGCTGTGAGGCAAGAGTGCTAACCACTGCGCCACCGTGCAGCCCTTCCTGAACACTCATGTCCTTAATTAAACATCATAAACTATCCCTGTCATGACCAAAAACTTACCAAATCCTCCAATATATCATCATTGATACTATTTACATCTCATAATGAAAAATATATTTTAAGTTATTTTTTGGACTTTATCAAAGTTTTTAAAAAGCATTTTTATTCCAAAAAATTTATATTTCAATTCTTTGATAGAGATACGCACCTCTCACCCTTCCGTGGGTGGTTTCTCACCCAAGCTCGCCCCAAGTCCTCTACTAGAGGCCTGGGAGCTTGAGGGTCCTGCAGTACCTTAGCTGTTCCTAGCACTGCACTTTTCTGGACTGAGAGGTCTGAGGTCTTTCCAGGTATCTGTTGTAGCCACTCCTCCAGCTTGGGGGTTACTGCCCCAAGTGCTGCAGTTACCACAGGCACCACTGTCACCTTCACTTTCCAGGCTTTCTCCAGTTCTTCTCTGAGTCCCTGGTATTTCTCCAGTTTCTCATGTTCCTTCTTCCTGATGTTCCCATCGCTTGGCACTGCCACATTCACCACAACGGCTTTCCTCTGTATCCACCACTACAATGCCTGGTTGATTCTCCATTACCATTCTATCAGTCTGGATCTGGAAGTCCCACAGGATTTTTACCCTTTCATTCTCTACCACCTTTGGAGGTGTTTCCCATTTTGACCTTGGGGCTTCCAGGCCATATTCTGCACACATGGTCCTGTATATTATTCCAGCACTTGATTGTGGCGCTCCGTGTATGCTTTCCCTGCCAACATCTTACATCCTGCAGTTATGTGCTGGATTGTTTCAGGAAGCCTCTTTACACAGCCTACACCTTGGGTCTTGTCTGGTGCTGTAGATCTGAGCTGAGATCTTTCTTCTATATACTTTTCCAGTACTGTTCAGTTTCTAGCCTTGGTGGGTCTGCTCTGCTGTTTTGACCCCACCACTGAGCGTACACTTTTTCAGGTTGAGTTGCGAACAGCCTGTTTATCCGTCTGGTTTCATTGTCTCTTGTGTATCTCTTTAGGCGGCTTCTCAAGGCTAGGAGGAATTAAGAACATAAAGTGTTTTATTTCCTCACTATGCAACAATATTATTTTTTTTAACAAAACATTTTACTTTATACATGAGAATGTTCCAGACAGGATATTTATTTATTTATTTAATCTAATTGTTTTTATTATTTATGAGTGTGATGTTTCATTTGGTCTTTTGTCCATTTTCCACAACCTTGAATAAACTTTTCTGTCTGTCAAACACCAGAGTTAAGTTAAGTTAAATGATGGAAACAAATTCACTTTGATGCAGACTCCTTTCTATTTTGCCAACTCCATTTATTTTTCTTTAAATCCAGTAAACCCAATAAATGATATTAATTCTACGGATAACAACTTTTATTAGTCATTAATTATTATTAAGTATTAGGAAGCAGCTGATAGTTTGTCGCGGGTCTGAAATCATAAGCGGTGAATCTAAGCCCCGCCTCTCTACCTGTATGTTGTATTCTCCGCGTGCAACGCCCCCCTCCCGCTGCCCCAGCCTGTTCTGCACAAACAGCGCAACATACGGTCATCGTAGCAGCAAGGTGACAGGATGGTCGGCAAACGTAATAATTTTTACGCAGAAACAGGTGTTCTTAGTCTAGGGCGCTCACGTGTCCCCTACAAGATCGCCACTGACTGTGTGTGCGCTGCTTTGTCTTGTGTGTGTGCGCGCGCGGCGCGTGCTGTCTGAACAACAGCCCCGCCCCCCGTGCACACAAATAGACAGACAGAGCTCTCCGCTTCAACGAGAATACAGAAATTAATATCATCATCTATAATTAACGCAAAATTGACTGACTTGGTGAGTTAAATATGGCAGATAACGTTTATATTTTGTGGGACACAAAAAAAAAAAAAGTAACGTCTCCAGTATCGATAGCAGAACCGTTAAGGTCAGATCTTAACGATACTGCGGTCTTGAAGAATGCGGCCCCGGGGCTCGTTCAATACCGGGGCACGGTACCCATCCCTAGCTAGGAGCCTTTGTTTGGCAGTTTCCAGTGCTTCAGGTATGGGCACCTGGCTGTATCTCTTAGGTACTTGCTTTCTCATTGTACCTCTTTGAGCCTCTGTCAGCTTACTCACATCCTTCAGAGTTGCCTTGATTTTGTCCTCTAACCGTTGTTTCCATGGTGGGTATTGTTGTCTTCCATGGTTACTCTTATAGCCAAGCATCTCAAGGATCACTGCTGCTGAGGTGTAAATAGGTTCAGTTTATTCATCTGATGGGATATACCAACTTCAGTGAAACAATTTCTTTAAATGAAACTGCTTTGCATCCTGGCCTTCTCTATCAAATGAGTAACTCAGTGTTTACCGTTGAAGAAAAAAAAGCGTGCCATTGTACCGTTGGTCCTCATGCTCCTGCTGCCCAGGTGCTATATATGCTACCGTCATACAGGGCCACTTTGAAGTCATTAGCCAATAGCAGAACAGTTCATCGCTCCTCATAGGGTAGTTTAGCATGGCCAATTTAACTTTACCTTCCAGCTGTGGAGGAAACCATCATCAGGTCTCAGAGTTGCGTGCAGAATGGAAAAGTCCTCCCCGCTCAGGCCTGTGTGTCTCTCACCGTAGTTTCACCTCTGTTAAATCCAAACTCCTATCCCACATCTCTGTTTCTTTGGAATGACTAATGCAAAAAAATGCATTCTATTAAAATCTTAAGAACTCAAGTTTTAAAGAGAAAAAAAATCTGTTTAAGGCTTACAGCAATTCAAACTAACTTACCAGGTAACCACCTGTTCTGTTGAAACGAATGATTTGAACTCCTGTTATTGTTTCATCTTTCCACACATCCTTCCTCTTTTCACTTAACAGTTGGGTTGTGTCTAACTGCACTGTTGTTGATATCACATTTCAAATGGTTGCAGTGCAATTTCCACAGTTTCTCCCTGACTCACTGCTAAGACTGTAGAGTGTAGTCTTATAGAGTGTGTTGTGACATATTTTACCAAGGTAGGCACAAAAAAAAAGAAAGAAAGGAATTAAGTTCAGTTCACATAATTAAAACATTGCAACAAGAATGTGTGGAATCTTACTGAAGGCTTGGAAACCTATGAGGGAGTTTTAAACTCTCAGCCCTCTGATCACTTCCAGCCCCCAGCATCTTCAGGTCTGGCTCCAAACTTGATTTTAAAAATGTGATTGGATTTGAATCTTGGGGGCACTCATTGACTTAGCTTTTTTAATCCTTAGCATAATTTAAATAGTCTGTTATTGTAAAAGCAACTTGTATATTTAAAAAAAAAAGTTTTTCTATAATAAAAAATTACAAAAGAAGGAACGTTTTAAAAGTGAAAATGAAAGAGCTGTGGTGGAGTAGACAAAATAATGGAAAAGTTTATTTTTATTGAAGTATCAATATAATTCCAGCAGACTATCTATATATAGAGTATTATTTTCCTTTTCATTAGATTCATAAAATAATGAATCCCCATGTGTGCCTCTAAAATACATATGTTAGCAAAATGCTAACTCTATCCACAGAAATGCCAGTCATAGATACATCTTCAAAATGTTGTAACTTTTAAAAATGTGCATTTTATTAAAATAACCAAATATATTTTATTTTGTGGGAAATGATCCTCAAATTAAAAAGCCGTGGAAGATGTTGCTCCTGGTTCAAATGAGTTTGAACTCCTGTTCTAAAGATTATGTTGCAGGATATTTTTGTTGTTTTATTTATCTTCAACCTTGTTAAATACAATTCTGAGTTAAAATATGTATACATTTTGCCAGAAGTAAGGTTATTTCGCGGGTCGGCAACCCGCAGCTCAGGAGCCGCATGCGGCTCTTTAGCGCTGCCCTAGTGGCTTCCTAAAGCATTTTCAAAAATGTAAAAAGATTGGAGAGAGAAATATATTTTTTGTTTTAGTATGGTTTCTGTAGGAGGAAAAACAAGACACGAAACATTCTTAACATTTTCCAATGCTGTAAGAGCCTGTAGAATTTAAATTGTAACGCCCAGCAGATCCGTCACTTGCAGCTGGAAAACGGGAGCCAAGCTACCTATAAGTTGAGCTGTCAATCAACTGGCTGCGCTGGAGATCAATCCGTGTCCCTGACATCGCACGACTCCACACAGTCTCAGAGTGGAAGAGGAAGAAAGAGAAGCTAAACGCACACTCCCCTTTCTGACATTACAAGTCCCATTTCTTTAGAACACGCAACACATTGAACATTGCACAGGAGTCATCAATCTCTCCCCCTTCCAAACTCACAGTGCAACAAAAAGAAACAAACATAACAGAAAGAATAAACTAAGGTGGAACAACAAAACTGCCATTTGAAAAGAATTGTGGGCAAACAGAAACGCTCATGCTGAGCCCTAATTAGATCAGGGGACTGCGTCCCACAATCCCCTGCTGCTAACAAACCTAAAATGCACATGACTGCCACTACAATGTTGTAGCGACCTGGGGGTTAGCCCCGCCTTCAGCCCCTAAGGCTCATGGGAAGTGAGGAGTTTTGAGGTAAAACCTTAAGTAAGAGTGTTGTGAACTGAAGTGAGGTCCATGCTGTTTGGGCAGTTTGTGAGTGCTGGAATGAATAGGCTTGTTATTTAAAAGGAGCTTCTGCCTCTCTTACTGTTGATTCGCCTCTGAGACTGTCCGGGGACAGCTCTCCAAAGGCGTCTCTAGATGAGCGGTTTGGCTGCTGCTACCCCACTTAGATAACGGTTCGGCTGGGTCATTACAATAATAAATTTCAACACTTCTGTCACCGGAGATTTGCGTCATGTCTTACAACACATGTTTCTACCAGCAGGGCTTTTTTTTTTTTTTTTTTTAACTTTTTGCGGACCGCTAAACAACTGGATGATGTAAATGGAACCACTGTCAGTTCTGTGCATTGCTTGATGAAGTTGAAAACGAATATACTGATCTCCTGCACACAACACAGTCCGATGGCTGTCCAGGGGTGACGTTTTGCGTCACTTTGTTGTCTGTTTCGAACACGTGAAAACATTCCTGAAAAGCAAAGACCTTTGTTGAACTACCCGCAACTGGAAGATGCTGAGTGGCTGGAAAAGCTGCACTTTTTGGTGGATGTGACTGTGGCAAACCAACTGAACGAGCTGAATGAAAGTCTGCAGGCGCCGCAAATGCTTGAAGCTGTTCTGTCATTCAAGCGCAGCTGACTGTCATGGGGCACGCATGTTCCATTTTATTGTTTTTTGTTCAAATCCTCAAAATAACAATGACATCAAAAATTGGATTTCTTTATTACATTTCTTTAATTTTATCCAAGCAATGAAACATAATTCATTGATATTGTAATGAAGTTAAACCTGCGCAACAGAGCAGTCACGTGACGCGTCGTTCTCCACAGAATGTCTGCAGGGCAAATAAACATTTAATAGTTAATGCTCATTATGTATTTGTAGCAACTTAGTCATTTTGGTAGTAGGCTAATATAGCTAATATAGATACATATTGCATGTGTTGCCTTCATTATAAGGCTTAAATAGGGCTTTTAATATTTTGCGGCTCCAGACATATTTGTTTTTTGTTTTTTTCATCCAATTTGGCTCTTTCAACATTTTGGGTTGCCGACCCCTGGGTTAGTTCAACTTCAGCTTTAAATGCATCAGAAGATCTTGTGTTAAGGCAGCATCTTCAGTGAGGATTTTCTTGTTGCGTTTCTCTGACTAGCAGGGGTTCTAACCAAGAGGCTGTCATAATGCTTAACCTAGCCCACGTTAGATGTTTTAAACTGGAAATAAAATAGAAAAACAACATTTCAGGACATGAATGTGAAGGAAGACATTTGCATTGTGTTTTTTTTTTCATTCACTCATTTATTTATTTTCTTTTGTTGTAGTTGTTTTTTTTTTTTCAATTTTAAATTGTTTTTTGTTCCTGAAAAGTTGTTTGTTTTTGGTGTGAACTTCATTACTTATTTCTGTATTTTGAAAAAAAAAAATTTGTAATGTTTTTTTTACAGTTTACATGTTTTGCAGACCGCATGTTTTTTAGACTTTTGCAGCTGTATTTATTTAATATTTATTTATTTCTTTATTTAATAAGAATCTCATCTTTGATAATAATTTTTCATTATAATTTTAGTAACATTTTTAATTATTTAATATGAATGTCATTTGTGATGTCCTTTTTGATGTTATATTATATAGATTATTTCTGAATGTCGTTTTTGCCGCCACAGATAAATGAAATGTCCCCATTGTGGGATGAATAAAGTCATCTATCTATCTATCTATCTATCTATCTATCTATCTATCTATCTATCTATCTATCTATCTATCTATCTATCTATCTATCTATCTATCTATCTATCATATAAATAAGAATATAAACAATTTGTATGTATACATGCTAAATTGTTTTTGCACGTGTCACACAAATTCCCTGTGGAATATTTTAGGCAAAATCCAAGACTATGCATATCTAACTTTAGAATTGACAACCTCAGGTTTCTGAAGAAATCCAGCTTTTGCTTTACCTGTTGTGCTGTTTTCTTATTTGCAATAAATGTTGCTTTTAAAATTTTTTCTTTTCATGTCGCAGAAAAGCTGCAGCCTACAAATCAAAAGAAGGCTTTTTCCACAATCACATTAAGGAAAGCATTTTGTTTAGTAACTATGCTTTTATGTTCATCAGTACTTGAAGACTAAGTCTTCATTTTTTTCGATCAGACACGACTACTTTCTTTCTTTTTTAAATATAAAGTCTTCCACTATTATGGTATAAATAACTTGACCAACTGCACATCCTAACTGTAAAAAGAGAAAGAAAAAAAAAGAATTTGGCAAACTGCCATTGCTTAGTGAGTAGACCTGAGTAACAGTAAAAGTGAGAAAGGTTTCATTTCAGATTGTGTCACAATGAAAACCCTCATAGTTTGCATTGAAAACATGAGACAAGCACAGTCCACAGTCATAACTCTACCTCAGAGGCAGCAGAGGCTCTGGAGTGGACACGGGTGCTGAAGCTGAACAAAACCTGAACGTCGTCAAGGTCACAGTGCCGTAATCCAATCGTGCACATTGCTTTGGGAAAGCGAGCATGTTGAAACAGATGTTTTTCATAGAGGCTTTTGTGGTGTGGAGTTGACGAATGCGCTGTTACTTTAATGCAACATGCTGCGCTGCTGTTGGAGTCGCATTCAATTTTCATCTCCTCCTAATTACTCACAGTGTGCTCTGACTCCCTAAGTGTTGATTTAGAAAAACGTCTTTCAAAACCAGCTCTGCTGCAAAAAGCATCTGCCCGCTGCAGCTTTATAAGTCTATATTGGTGTGCCCTCTAATGGTCTGCTATAAAGCCTTTTTGACACCATAATTCCAACAATTTACATGTGAATGTGAAGCAAAAGCAGCATGTTTGGTTTTTTGAATCTAAACATTCCAACTAGAAACAGAAATGGAAACCAAAGCCTTTTATAAATATCCTTTTATGATTGATTTTACTGACCTGAAGCTGAGGTGGGAATACTGAGGACTTTCCGACCTGGACACCATCAAAACCTCCCGGTCTGTGCTTGCCAAGGCATTTTATACTTTTCCCCCCGTGCCCTCACTGCACCTGGCTGTGTAAATAAGACTGGGTTTGTGCTGGGCTCTTTTATAATGTTTGGATCAACTTGTGGTCACGAAAGCAGCAATATAGCCATAAATAGTAAGTAAGTCTCATCCAAGGCATGCTAAGTCTCATGTGGATGGGTGACTGCTGTCATGTATGTTTGATTTTGTCCTTTGTCTTCTTTCCTTGCACACTGTACACACACACACATATACATACACACATGTGGACCTTGTTGTAGTCGCCAAGAAGCAAATGAAAGTGGACATGCAGTTAACAATATTAGATGGAATCTAGCAATGCCACATGCCTCTGTCTCAGCTTGTCTCTTGCTTTCAAAGATGAAGGAGATGGTCTTTCAACAACACAATTGCCTTCACGGCAGACGACAGGACCTTTGCTTATCTGTTTGTTACAACAACAACAAAGGAACAATTTAGAAGCTTAGCACAAGCCGGGCAGGAGAAACACATTTTGGATGAAGACCTCAAACTGCTCTCTTTTTGAAAGGATGGCTTTTTCTGGGCAAAGATTAGCTCTTTTAGATGTTGGCAGAATTCACTCAACATTCATACTAACCACTTGTATTAATAATGAAGTGGGCAGCAACAGTTTCCATTCATGCATAAAACAGCTGCAGTATGAGGTGATTCTTTATTTTATTTTTTTGCTTTTCCCAAACTGATTCATTATAAGACATTACACTCAAAAAAACGTTCACTTTGAATGAACATAAAAAAATTATGGAAAGGATTTCCACATGATTAGATTGCGTTACTTGAACAAAAATGAATCATATTGGTCCTACTTAATGTATTTAGGTTCAAATTAATAAATTTAAGTTGATTCAATTTAAATACTGCAGTTGGACCCAACTTTAAATTAATATTGTTGCTCACTCTAAAATGAAAAAAGTTGATCCAACTTAATTGAATCACTTCAATTGGTCACACCTCATTAAATTAAGTTTATTCAACTTAAATTTGTACGACTGCCCAACACAATTTATATTGATCTAACTTGAATTTCTTTTTTTTTTCTTTAATTTTTTTTATACATCTGAAATTGATCCTGTTTTCCACAGTTTCATCCAATGCATCTGTTTATTTTCATTTCAAAGACAATAATTACCCAGCATAGCCCAACATCACAAGACAGGAACTCAAGTGCAGTGTAGTCTGTCTTAAGTTATGGACCATTAACAATCTGGAGCACAAGGGGGTTGGTCATCGTCCTCTACCAAACTCTAACTCACGGTGCAGAAAAAAAATAAACATAACACTTTAAATTACTAGTTAAAATAGAGTAAAACAGCTAGACAATAAAACCCATGGACAAAAACTCACACTTAGACCCCAATCTGGCCAAATAGGCAAAGAAAATGGTATCCCACAATTCCTTGCGATTACAAATGTATCCAATTTAATGGTATCATGTTGGATCAACCTGATTGAAATTAGGAACTTTTAAATGGATTATTTTTATGTACAATTGACATGATTCATTCACGTAAGATTTACAAACATAAAATTTTCTGGTTGAAATGACAAGTTACATTTTCGTAAACTTGATTGGCTGGTAATTTCCTTTTTAAACCCGGTGATAACTATGGACACCCTCAGCCCAAAGTAAGGATCACTCTCTTGTTTAATTTGGATACATTTCAAAAATCAAATGAATCCAAAGAACTTGATAATGAAACTACTGCTTAAAAAAACGATTTCTATTTAACCACCAGAGATTCTGCTGATTCCAAATATTAGTTGTTGCAGATATTTCTGTCTGGTTTAATAAAGAAAATTTTTTTTTCTGTCTTTGGTTAACAAAAAAGATGTTATACTGCAACTCTAATCGATGCTCACTAGATTATATAGACCACAATGCATTGCGTTTGAACAGTTTTTGAAAAATACATTTTGTAATTAAATTTTTTTAATAAACCATCCATGTTTTCATCATCAGAACACAGTGGATTCGTAAATAAGTTTTGTTAAAATGCTTTTATTTTATAGGTTTTTACTTAGTAAAATCTGTGATGTCCTATTTGCCATTTAAAAAAATAAAATTGTGAGCATCGTTTCTGAATTTAATTTAAGATCACTAGAAGGGACGCTAAATAGTCCAGCACTACATAGACTTTTAGTAGATAGGGAGGGAATTGGAACAAATCTAAATGTCTGGTTTTTCAGTTCGTCATTTTCAGGTCATCTGCTCCTCCTCTCTTGTATTGCTCCCTTTTTTGTTTGTTTTGTCATGTTTAGGTTTCTGCCACCAAGCCTGGTGCATCTTGGATCCGACACCACCAGTTTCTGACGCGTCTAAAAGGATGAAGTCAGAAGTAACAACAATTGAGAAGCGTGTGAAATAAAACAATCATTGGGGATCAACACAAAGTCCCAGGAACAACTTTTCTTGTAAGACTAATGGAAGACTAATTTCTTAGATTAATTATTTTTATTATTATTATTATTACTTCTCCGGTTTTAAAATTTCTAACACATATTGAAGCACTTTTTATGTAGTTTTGTGTATTATTTTAGTAGTAAGTTGTTTACTATCTATCTATCTATCTATCTATATGGAAACAAGTTGTTTTTTTTTTATTTTAGAAATCCCAATATTGCTGTGCTTTTCTAAATAAAAGTGGCCGAAGCTGCATCCAGCAAGACTATCATCTTTATATAATGTTACATGATCACTTTATCCATTGCATTTACAGTAAGCATGCATGAGTCATCTTTTTTTTATTTATTTAAGAAAGCCTTTGGAAAGAGCCACTTCTTCACCCTGCAGGGTTTAGCCTCCAGGTCTGTGTGATGCACCAACAGACCCATCAGCCTTATTTTTTCACAGCAAGCTTGCTCTGTCTCTACTTGCAGACATTTGCCAGGACAGGACTGCAGTTTGATTTTCGTGAAGAACAAGCTGCCAGAATCGACCGGTGCTCGAAAAACAATGGTGGACCCTGAACCCTGAACCCCAGACGTTCTCCTTGCTGTAATTCACTGCTTATTGTATTTGTTAGATCACAGTTGCTGCCTACAATTGGTTCTGGCAGCCTTGGCTCGACAACATTGTGATGACTTGACCAACATGGCTGAGGCTCTTGCCAAAAGGATTGAGAAGAAAGGGAGTGGGAATGAGAGAAAATCTTTAATTGCTGCAGGAATCTAAACAGCTTGGGAGAAGTTTCTTGAAAGGGAATGGGACACAGATGATGTGGAAAGTAGCAGTGTGATCCAGCGGACTCAGATTAGCTGTGCTTCTACTTGCAACTTGTGCAGCAGTTTACTTTTAGGCCCAAGCCGCACTGGGACAACAGCAGAGAAATGATCAGTGTGTGTATTCTGTTGCAGCAGTGAGGGTGGTGACAGTCAAGTAGCAGCAAAGAGGGAGTCTTGGGTGAGTACCGTAATATTGACAGATGTGGATGGGGAGGTTTACTCACCCATGATGCAAAAGGAAGCACTGACTGAGTAGAGCCAATGCCCCAGCAGACACGATGCTTTCTGATTGTTCCCCTTGATGATTCACCCATTTATGAGTCACCCTTCTTTAAACATGCAAAAATAGGAAGAATGATGTAGGATGCAGAGTGTTCTGGTGTATCATTAAAGCAGTAGCTCTTGCTAATATTTGTAGTTTGGAAGTGCGATTTCATTTGAGTTTGTGCCTAGAACTGTGAAAGTGGTTACCACTGTAGCTTCATATGGGGAGGTTTAATTCTGCATTCAAACCCAACAGAAAATTTGTGACAAAAGAATGAAAATGTGTCACCAAACACTTACATTCTCATTTCATTAGATCCAGAGTGAAGACACATATAGATCCATTCAAGTAAGTTTAATGCAGGAAACACATGGAAAGATGGAGAGTAATGACTTTAACTTCATCTTGGCAAATTAAACTCTAATAAAACTCAGAGAGAAATTAAATTCTGGCCGGCGAGAGCACTAAACTGTGACTTGATTGATGCATATGGGTTTAAGTAACTCCAAAAATCTGCAGGTGATTCTTTTACTGCCCAGAAAACCATTTATAAAAGGCAGGTTGTTGATACAGTGATGCTGGTTTCCCAGATGAAATACCATTCGCCTGTCAGAAGGAAAGATTTACAGTGTCCTGGTTAAACATTGATCTGTAT
Source organism: Oryzias curvinotus (assembly GCA_023969325.1). Classification (NCBI taxonomy): domain Eukaryota; kingdom Metazoa; phylum Chordata; class Actinopteri; order Beloniformes; family Adrianichthyidae; genus Oryzias; species Oryzias curvinotus. The sequence continues at coordinate 24,487,385 of CM043721.1, forward strand.
GGTCTTCTGGAAATTTGTTTGGAATTTCCTATTTGTCTAAAACTGATCATTTGAGCTAAACGAGCTATACCACAGATTCAGACTGGGATTTCCTGCAGATTGTAATAAATATAACACAGACATGGTTGTTAGACATTCTGAATAAGTTCTTTCATGGAAATGAAACCTACTTCTAAAACATAATAGACACACACAGGTAGCTGCAGCCAGAACAAAAGTGTTTTTCTTTGTTCCTGAGTTATAACTGTTGCATGGTTTGTTTGGGATTTACTGTAGTATGAAGAAACTACAGGAGGGAGAATTTAAGAATAACAGTATGCGACTGCAGCTACTCATCTGTCTGACTGAGCAGGACTCTGCACCATAGATTCACACTTTCCACTAGGAAAGCTTTTGTTGTTTAGTTTGAATTGGATGTCCCTGAAGGATTGGAGTTGATTTATTGATTTATTTCAAGCATTGTAGTCAAAGCAATAAAGAATTTACACATATTTCTCAAACTCATTACTGAAATGTTGAAATGCATAGGATGAAAGGCTCTTGTTATTCTTTGGGATTTGTAACTTTTAGTAAAAGTCCTGTAGTGTTCCTCGCTCCCCCATATTTACTACAAACAGTGGAAGCCTCATCTTCTCCTTCTCTTCCTGTTGTCCTCCTTGCAGAGGTCCTATCAAATGTCTCACACTTGCTCACCATGTGGTGTGAGTCCTGCTTGTTTCTTCGGTTCTTCCTTCACTCTAGGTTGCCCCACTCATGGTGGGGTTCAGGAGGAGGGCAACTGACTAAAGAGGCTCCTAAAAGCCGAAGCTGAGGGCAGACCACAGGGAGGCCTGATGGATGGAAACCATTATGATAAAAGATGCTTATGTCTTGGGTCAGGGAAGGCTAAAACCCAGACTTGATAAACACAGATTACTGTGCAGGAAAAAACATAATTGCACCTTGAGTCCACTTTAACAACCTGAATAATTTTGTTAACTGATTTGGTTCAAAGACGGTTGGGCCAGTATGAAACCACAAACTCCCATCTTGGATTTACTTTTCGCTGCCCTTCAGGTTAATATAAATGTGAAGGGGCATGGGGTAAGAAAGGGGCAGTGTTGGAACTGATGTGTTGGCCTGTGGCTTAGGTGCCAGTCAGACCATCATAGAGAGAAGGCTATCCCCATGGGACAAGATATCACCATAGCCTGGGTTGGCTGACAGCTTCAGAGCCCTTATTGAAAAATCAATGTCCATTTGTGCGTCCAGCTCACCTGGCCGTCTGCCAGCTCGGCTGAAGTCACCTAATGAAGCCTGATCCCGTTACCTGATTCCAGATTCACTGAGTCAAAGTGACTTTGCAGCTGAAGTCATCCACACATCAGGGATCTCAGGGGCGAGTTCGACATGCGGCATGATGTTGTTGTTTTAGATTCCATGCTCCTGCACCTTTTGATGTCTACCTGCCTCCTGATGTGCAGATAGTTGAGAACACACTGACCACATGCAGAAATAGTTATTGGCTGCTTTTTCTTAGGGTCTTTTTAGCATCAAATTGGAATTATTATACTTAATAATTACAATTTAAAATGTATAGAGTAAAAAATAAAATAACATTTTAAAAAGCATTTGAATGTTTTTTTTATCATGATAGTCTGGATAGCAATGACCTTATATTAAGTAAAGATACTTAATTAGTATCTGTGTTTTGGACTTAAGTCCAGTTTTGTTAATGTGCACATTTAAAAAACATGTACATACATGGTTAGCATGCAATGAGTCCAACTGAGACTTACAGTCACACAACCATGTTGTACACACAAAGCTCCAACAGAATTATGTGGCCATTGAGAGAGAGAGCTGTCCATCAAAAATAAGCTATGGTTCACATCCTGGATAAACCCCTAATTTTATGATCAACCAAACTGGTTTTGACAAAGACAGAGATTAACATAAATGAATTGAAAAAGAATAAACTGAAAAACAAGCTATAAAAACTGACAAACAAAGCATAAAAAAGACTATATCCATTTGAGTAAACGGAGGTGAAGGTTCTTTTGAATGAGCACATTGTACTTGTAAAGTGTATTGATCTCAATACTTTGCCTTAAAATCCTGATCAGACAGAAATACAGCTGGATCAGATAGAGCCAAGAAAACAGATGCTCACGCATTACATTTACTTATTCAATAATTGCACCTGAAAGCGACAGGAGAGATTTGGCATAATGTGATATCTGCATGCCTTTTAATAACTCAAGAAGTTAGAGTAAAACTTTTAAAATTTATTTTTTGGCTTAACTGTGTCTCTATTAAGTGTTTTGGTGGTAGTCTGTTGTTCAACAAAACTACGCTTTCGAAAATTTTGTGAGCTTTCTAATGTTTGGCAAAAAATAAATATTTCAATTTCTAATCAAAACATAGGTTTTGTTGAAAATATGTCCACAAATCTATAAATTTGGTGCCAACAAACTATTAAAAAGAGATGTGCTTTTTTACCCTATGTTCAATTATGACACCCTCAGGGAAATGTTGTACATTCATTGCTATTACATTTCACAAGGCACTTATCATAGTTGCAATTACTTTTAACCTGATTAGCTTTTTTTGTACACGTCCTCTAAGCAAACACTGAAGATGATGTAAGAAGACTTTTTCTCCTCAATATTTATTAGAGAAGTGAAACCTCATTTTTGTCCTCTTTTTGGTTTTGCTTTGAGCAAAAACAAATGAGTTAAAAAAAACACCTACAGTAATATTCTGATACTGATTAAATTCAGCAAGAATGTAATATTTGCATTGATGCAGCATTTAACAATACAGGGAAACCCCCTTTGCCTGGAAGCATACTTTAAATGACTAATATTAGCATGGAGTCTGAAAACCAACATAGTGCTTGTTAACCAGACTTTGGACTGGAGAATAGATTTTGTGGTACTCACATTTGTGAATTAACCACAGTATAATTACCAAGGCTTTTCTTCCAGTCAGTCCATTACCAGATGGACAAAGGGACTACTCTGTGATAATATTGTTGTGATGCATAGTGGCTGCAAATATTGTGGTTTCGGGGATTCCGGGAAACCCCTTCTGTGTGTGTAAATGCACAGCATCACTGACTAATCATTGCATTGAATGTCAGCTGATTTGAAAGTTGCGTTGGGAAAACTGGGTTTGAAAACTAGTTTCCTTTGGCAATTTAATGTGCCCATTAAAGAATGGCCAATGGTTGCATCTGAGAGTATTTGACTGGGCTGCAAAAGCAAAGGAAGATCCAAGGTAAAACAAGACATCCAACTGTAAAAACCCAATCAGATTTAAACTCCAGTAACTTTAATTGATTAAGGCAGCAAACCTAATATAGTAATACTTGCAACTAAAAAGTGTTCCAAAGCAAGACCCAGTGCTGACTAAAACAACACATAGATTTGCCAAATCTTAATTGACACTAAGATTTTAAAAGCAACAATTATGTGGATGGATTTGACATAAGTTTAGCTTTGTACCTCTGTTGAAAAACTATCAGCTAACACTAACATTTAGAAAGGCATTAGCAATGGACAGTATGGAGGTGATATGGTGATGGCCTAGGGTTGCATTATAGCTTCAAAACATTCAAGACACTTTGTCAAAGTTGGCAGAACTCAGACATTTTGACAGCCAGAAAATGCTGAGTAAGAGTAGAACTTAATATCCCTAGAACTGATCCTAACACACTAGCAGCAGATAAAATGCTCATTTAAATTAACTGAATTAATTAATTTCAATAGCGGGATTGGATTGTACTAGTCCGAGCAGGATTAAATCAGAATGAAATCTTTTGGCACATTCTTAAATCTGCATTTTTTTCAATAGTTTCCTCAATAGTTATTGGCTGCTTTTTCTTGCCACATGGACATCCGGGAAAAATAAACTGGCAAACATTTGACTGCACTTTTTTAATCGCCAAGACTTAAAGGTTTAGTAGACAATTTGTTTTAGATATAGGATCAAGAACTTCCAAAAGTACCTTAATCAAAGACTGGATCATATTAGGGACAGGACAGAGGAGGGTTGAGTTCAGTGATGGTGAGAGGAAGTGGCTTAAGTGGCTACAAAGATGGATGAGGGAAAGAAGGGACTACCATACGCAATGCTCTCAATAAGGCACAACATTGCTCAGAGGGAGAGTGTTCTTCCTTTAAAGCAGCTGACGCTTTCAAAGTTGAGCTGGCATTCATTACCAGAGTGACGTAATCTGTCTGCACACCTTGTCTGACCCTGAATTAAAACTGGCTCCAGCTTCTTCTCACAGGAGATCCAGAGGAGAGTTTGTTCTCAGAGGGTCAATGACCTTGGGATCTTTTAAAGGACATGAAACATTATTTTTTAGCAAAAATATTCCCATTACTAGGAATACCCCACATGGTGCTGCCAACTCTCCTCACCCGCCATGTAGTCTCCGCTGTTCCTCCTGTGCATGGTAGTTTTACAGAGAGGGTAGTGTGTAAAGCAATTTGGTTGATTAAAAGAAAACATTATAAAGCACTACCTTATTGAATTTGACAGCACGTACAGATCCGGATCTTACCGGCCACTCTGTTTTATTGGCCCGGATAAAAGAGATCACGTCATTCCCCCACCTCTGCACTATCCTGCCCACCCATTGGGGCCACCCTATTTTTCCTTTCCAGACTTCAGACACACAAACCTTGCCAGGAGGACATCCGGGAATACAGAGATTTGTTTAGACCCAGAGTCCTAGACTTTTTCCAACTCCCCACTTATGTCTTTGCACCTCTGTAACCTTGGCTATCACAATGAAGAGTGACAAGGATGTGACAGAGGGAATAATGCATAGATGAAATGTAATATTAGGAGGGGATCCTAGCATATGTAAAGATGAGTCATTTTGTTTGCCAATAGGTCATTAATCTCTTGAATGGATAGGTTACAGGTCATCATCCTCGTCCCTGTCTGTCCAAGACGAATTGTCCCAGCCTTGTAGTCAATAATATAAACTCACTGGGGCCCTTTCTATTTTGGGACAAAGGAACAGAGATTTTTAGTGGAGGGTGATGGCCATCAGTGAATATCAATCATCGGGCAATCTACTGAGTGGAGCCCAAGTACCACCTCTCAGCTGGTCATATTTAGTCCAAGAAAATGAGTAATGGTGATACTGGCGTTCAACCCACTTGTGTACAGAAGTCCCAAAAAAAAGTGGAAGTCCTGTGTTTAGATGACATCATTCATGGCTACTTCAATTACTCTACAAAAACTGAATAGCAGCACAAAACAGATGATGTAATGTGTTGGCTCGGTTTGGCCACCAAATTTAGATTTGTAATGTACACTGGCTCTTTGCATTGTTGACTCCAAAGACTTCATGACATCATCGACATTATTATCTGGCCTCAGAAGAACTTTGATAAAACAAATTTTGTCTAATTTAGTTCTGCCAAAATACTGAATTATACCTCAAACACCCAGGACAAACATGCTGCTGCAGCTAATCTAGTAAAAAATATTGCAATAAAATCTATTCTGTATGTTTGGCTTTACCCAAATTTTAGGCCTTTTTAAGGCCATGTCCAAGTTTGACCTTAACCAAATTTACCAAATCTTAACAACAAACCAAATTTTATGGTATAACAAGACCTTTTGGGAATAAATGTAACCTACATTTGTGAATAGATAGACATAAGTGAATTTAAAAACCTAAAAAAAACTATGACACTTTAAGTTACATTACAGAACTGTCATGGGAAAAAAAAGCATACCAAAACCAGGAATTCAAGATAACGTTTTGGAATTGATTCATTCTAAAACAGTAAGAGTAAAATTAGGAAACACAATCAGCTTATTACAAAAAACAAGAATTGCTAATTATTTGAACATGTGAAAAAATGTAAGACTTTGCTGTGTACTCTATGCAGGGAAGGGGGTGGTATTCACCAGTGGGGCTATGACCTTGCTTTTTGGCTTCAGTGTTTTCTTTTAAAAAGCAGCTAAAAACCTATCTTTTTAAAATAGGTTTTTCCTAATTCCTTTATATTCTGTGTTCTATTGTGTTTTACCATGTTTTACTGTGAAGCACTTTGTGATTTTTATCTTGAAAGGTGCTATACAAATAAAGATTATTATTATCATTCCTGGCTACCACATTCCAGGTGTCCTTTGGCAAGACAATAAACCCTTAGTTGTGCTAGGTCAAGCAGAATGACCATTCCCGTATTGCTGTGTGATGTGTGTAAGTTTGGATGAAAGCAAAGTGTAAAGGTATCAGAATGTCATGGTGCCTCTGTCAGACTCCTCCCCCTCCCACCTCTGCTCTGCTCCAGACTCACCAGCTGTGACTACTCATCTCATCAGCCACCTGCTCTACTTAAGGAGACCCAGCTCCAGCATTCTTCACCAGTTCGTTAACCCTGATGATGCCTAGTCTCGCTATACTCTACGTCTGGGCTCCCTTTGCCTCGCACCTCGCTAACCTTGCCTTGTCTTGTCTTCTGTGCCTCAGGTTTATCTCATGCCACGAGAGTCACCTGAGTCTGACACCACCTCGAGCAGCAGCTTCATTCCACTCACGCTGACGCCTCCGACCTTCAAGAGCTCCAGCCACGCCCCCCCACCAAGAGCTCCAGCCACGCCCTCACCACCAAGAGCTCCAGCCACGCCCCCCACCAAGAGCTCCAGCCACGCCCCCCCACCAAGAGCTCCAGCCACGCTCCCCCACCAAGAGCTCCAGCCACGCCCTCACAACCAAGAGCTCCAGCCACGCCCTCACAACCAAGAGCTCCAGCCACGCTTACCCACCAAGAGCTCCAGCCACGCTTACCCACAACACTGCTTGGACCAGCAAAGAAAATAAACTTTTTACTTACCAACTGTTATGCACCCTATGTCTAGAGGTGTGGGGCATAACATAAAGATGAATCAAAATAAGAAAAATGACCCAAAATTGCAAAAAGTAAGCCCTCAAAAAAACCCCACCTAATTTAATAAAGCGGCCAAAACCAATTTCTGTACAAATAAGGGTTTGTCCTAAATGTAAAGGTGACAAAAGGAAAGAAAAAGGAGCATCAAACTTCAGGGTGAACACAGGCCAAAATAATAAACAAAACAGAACTAACTCAAATGTCAAATGCTCTATCTGACCTTCCAGAAATCAAAGTAAAAATAAATGACAGAGTCTGACCTGTCTCCCTGAACCTCAACCAAAACAGGAAAAAAAAACAGTCAAACAAAATGGCAGTTCACCCCTACTGCTCTACAAATAACAAAAGAAATCCTAATACAAATTACCAAGAAGCTAAGCTTCACCAAAAGAGTCTACACAGCCAAAAGGCCTCACACAGATTTATCAATAGGGGGGGGGGGGGAGTACAGACAGAAACTCCAGCTAAAGACTTCTTTCTGCTCCCCATTGGGGCAGTGGAGATGCCAGGGTTTTAAAGTCTCGTCCTTCAATCATGTGCTGCCAGCAATCATCCTCCCTCCAATCCTGAGCAGCAGCACCAGTCACTTGTCCTCCAATCATGGGCAGCCACAAGGCCTTAGTGCAGCAATACAGGTCACCTGGAAAAAAGAACAGAAGCTACACACATACAAAAGTACTTTCACCCCCCTACACAAACTCTCTATATACAAAACATTAAATAGAATAAAAAAAAACATACACAAATGCGACAAGGGTCATAACACCAACCACTTACCTGTCTCCTCCTTCCGGGTTTCAGCATCTTGGTCCGTCTCGTGTTCTGATCATGACACAGAATCCTTTATTGTAATAGTACATAATAATACAATGAAAGTGTAGCAGCCTTGGAGTGTTAAAAATACTGTAAATCTAATCAAAATATGTACAATAAACAATTAAATACAATTATGAAAAAATAGAATAAAGTGGAGTGCAATAAAGTGCAGCATTATAAATATAGTGTGTGGAGGTAGATGAAAAGTCAGTTATTGCACAGAAAGTCAGTTATTGCACACATAAGTTCTCAATTTGGAGCCGAGTGGGGAGTTTTGTATCATAATGCAGTATGTAGAGTGTGTAGTAAACAGTAGTGTTTGTGTGTGTGTGTGAAACAGAGTGGGGTGTAGTTAGTGGAAGTATGTGTGTACCGTATGGTAATTGCCTGTGGAAAGAAGCTATTCCTTAGTCTGTTTGTTCTGGTTCTGATGGACATGTACCTCCTGCCAGAGGGCAGCAGGTCGAATTGAGGGAAAGCAGAATGGGTGGAGTCAGTGATGATGCTAGGGCAGCGCAACTGGTAAATGTCCTTCAGTGAGGGGAGAGGGCAGCCAATGATCCTCTGCACTGTCTTTACCTCTCTATGGAGGCTCTGCCATTCCTCCTCAGTGCAGTGGGAGAATCACACTGTGATGCAGTAGGACAGGATGGTTGAGCGGTAGAAGGTTACCAGCAGCTCCTGGCTCACCTTGTTCTCACTGAGCCTTCTAATAATAATAATAATGGATTGGATTTTTCTGCGCTTTTCCATACGCTCAAAGCGCTTACATTGTGTCCTTTATTCATTTACTCCTCATTCATACTTGGTGATGATAAGCTACTGTTGTAACCACAGCTGCCCTGGGGCAGACTGACAGAGGCGTGGCCTTCAAGAATGCAGCATTAGAGTTCTTGCCCCTTCACACCACTAGAATAGCAAGGTTCGGAAGTTGGGTCAGAGTGTCTTTCTCAAAGTTGTTTTGGAAACTTACCAAGATGTTGGTACTGACAGAGTACTTGCTGGCTCTTCCTAAAGCCCCTCTGGTGAGTAGTTCATGAAACCCTGTCAACAATGGCATAGATGAATCTGGTTCTGAGATGAGACCATTGACTCTCTAGGAGAGAACTGGACGGATCTTGCGTGATGTCACCCATAGAAAATACCGTACCTCTGGCTCCAGCATAATGAAGCCATTTCAGTCACCATTTTTCTATTATACGGACCTCGCCATCTTGGAGCCAGACAACAGTGATTGGTCCAAGTCATCTGAATCAACATTTGTATGGCAACTACTATTGCCAATTACGAGTGAGCTTGTTTGAAGTCCATAATTCTTCCACTGAAAGCGGGCTTGGGAGAATCTGTCAATGAAACGTTTGAGGTCGAGGCCAGTGGGAACCACATGCTTTTACTAATGCATCTGATTGATCAGCTTATAACTTGAATAACTAGGGATAAAGAAAAAATATTATGCAAAAAGAAATTAGAATTAGCAAGAAGATGTTAAGAAAAAGGTATCAGAGCAAGAATGGTTATTTGAACAAATTTAATAACTGAGTAATAGCTGTTTATTTCTCTATAGAATTCTATGGGATTTTGGCTCCTTGGAGCGAGCAGGTACTTCCTATTTGGAACCCCCAGGAGAGAGGGGTCAGTATGTCCAGTTTCTATATACAGTTAGTGGTTAAGACACGTTATGTCTCAGATGGGCCATGATCACTTTGGTGTTCCTTGAAATGAGCCGGAAATGGGAGCTGGGGGAAGGGGGTTGCTGGTTGTGGTAGATACAGCAGTCAGTACAAGAGAAGAATAAATTCAGATCAAGATTTTAGACTGGCATCAAGTCTAATTTGAGCTGATAGAACAAAGGAAAGCCCGCATTTGAGCATAAAATGCTCATAGCCTTTTCATTGAATTATGATGTTAATCATCGAAATGTTGCTAAGGAAAGAGCCGTGTAATGTCACAACTGTTTTTAAACGTTGTGCTCTACATGAAAAAGGAACATGTAACCTAATATAACATGACAAAATGTATAAAAATCTAATCAAAGGGAAAAACCATGAGTCATTAGCACTGTAGCAATTCCTTGATTTCTTGCTATCACTTTCACTGCTGGATTTTCTTCTGCAACACTGTGAGGTCAGTGAATATGGACGAGGAGAAACATGAGAAGAAAGGGAGAGGAGAGTTCCAGCAAGAGGGGGAGGTTGAAGCAGCAGTGTTGGTGCAGAAGAGAGGCAAATTTGAAGGTTAGAATGATGAGAATGCATTGCCTCTCATCGGTGCACTGTGCTACAGGGAAACTTGAGATGTGCAAAGATAAGATTGTATGCTAGAGTTTCCCGCAAAGAGCCTGTCTTCACAGTATAGTATTGAGGGAGAATGAGAGGAGGGAAGCTGGGAGGCCAGAAGTATTATTGCGTTAAGACATCAGATCCAGGGCATCATCATCTTTGTATCAGTTGCATAACACTTGTAGTGGCAAAGTAGAGCGGTCGATAAAATTATGAAACTGAAAATTGAGAGAAAAACATGGAATAAAGTGAAGAGGTGAGGCAAGGATGGATAAGTTCAAAATGACAAAGTAAAGGTAAAAGGAAGAAGAGAAGTCTTTACAAGCTTCTCAATACTCCAGGCTATTGTGGCTAAAAGGATTTAGAGGCCTGGATAAATTATTCAGGAGGATGTCTTCTAAGACAGACGCCCACTCCTCTAAAATCTTAGAGAACCACTTGACGGTAAATGCTCCCTGGGACAAACCAGAGATTCTTAAAAAAGGTCTGTGCGCTTAACTCACACTACAATTCACATCCCTCCCCTTCTAGTCTTCCTCACCACTCATCTTGACCTTACCAAGAATCAATACTTGGAGCCAGATGCTTCACAACCCTACACTGACAAAAGAGGGCATACAGGAGAAAGCCTCCATGTAATGTATCAAGTCTACTTTAAAAATGCATCCATCATTGTACTAACAGTTTTTGGTGAATAAGAAGAACTACACGGCAAAGAAAGAACTTTCCCAGGATTCAATTCTGTTCATTTGAAAATGTTTTAACACACTGACACAGTTCAAACGTGGGCTTCATATTACCTAACCCTAGTGCTATCATAGATGACCCCACCCTTCCATTGACGTGTTCTCCCTACCATGACAAAGGTGGATAAAGGTGAAGAGGATTTCATGTAATCCATAGAAACCAGTGAAGATCACAAATCATTAAAGAAAAAAGGTTCAGCGCACTGTCTTGTGGGGTCTAGATGACCCCACTGACAACGTTAAAGTGCCTAGGATAGAACAAGGGCTAGTTGAGGCTGACAGCAAAACCAGCCAAGTGTTTTCTGAAGAGAAGCCCAATGCTGCCATCTTCAGGCATCAGTGCAAAAGTACAAAATATGGGTTAAGTTTACCAGACACTTTCCTTATGTTGCTTTTGATTTATTGTGAAAATTATGTTCTCATTGAAAATAGTTTTCTCATTTCATTTTCAATAATTGATCAATAAAAGACTTAACAGTATTGTTATTATTTAATGTTTTTAGTTATGTGGCTCTCGAGTCATTTGCTCACAAGAAAATGATATTTCCTCCACTGAATAAATATCATTTATATCTGTGGAGTTAAGTATTTTGTAGGTTTCCCCACTTAACAAAATTTATTGACAGTCTGTCAGGCCTTTTTGAACATTGACATAGAAAATCAAAAAGAAAATTTAGAAATTGTCTTTAAAGAATGTATATACTTTGAATTTCATTGAGGGAAATAAGTATTTGAACCCTCTTGTTGGAAAGACTTAGTACTTTTGGGGAAAACCATTATTAGCAGCACAGGGATCAGACGTTTCTTGTACTTGATGAGCAGGTTTCCGCACATATCAGGAGGAATTTTGGTCCACCCTTCTTAGGAAATAACTTTAAACTAAAATGATTTGGTGGCTTAGACTTGGCAACAGAGTTGTTCATGAGGTCTGGAGACTGGCTCGGCCACTCCATGATCTTGATATGCTTCTTCAGATATTCCTTGGTTTTCACTGCAGTTTGTTTTGGGTCATGATCCTGTTGAAAAACTCATCCTCCCTTTGACACAGTGAAGTGGTTCATGGGAAAACATCAGGCGGACTGCATATTGCGGTATCAAGCATAACCAATGGCTTTCTTGGTGACTGTGGTTCCAGCTGCTTTGAGGTCATCAACTAACTCCTGCTGTGTTGTTTTAGGCCTATTTCTCACTGTTCTTATAAACCGACCTGGTCAAATCTTGTTTGGAGCCCCAGACTTAAAGGTGGATCGATGGTCATGTTATACTTCTTGTATTTTGGCACAATTGCACCAACACTTGTCACCTTAACCCTCAGCTTCTTGCTGATGGTTTTGTAGTCCCTTCTAATCCTGTGCAGGTCTACAATCTTCTCCCTTAAATCAACTGAAAGCTAGTTAGTCTTTCCCATGTTGGAGATTTTGGAGTCTCACTGATTGACTGATTCTGTGGACTTTTCTACAGGTGATGAGTTCAAACAGGTGTCTCTAATTAAGATAACAGGTTGATTAGGAGTCTAATTGGTCTATGTCAGGGGTGGCGAACAAGTTTGACACCAAGAGCTGAATTTTTTCACTGTAAGAGTCAAAGAGCTACACCACACACTGACCTGCCAAAACGTACACTCACAAACACACAATTAAAGCTGTATTCCTTTCCATAACACACTCCTCTCCCTACAACAGAACAGCAAGTATTGTACTTGTGTTTATTTCAAGGAAAGTGTCCACCCTCAATACACACATCAAATGCAGCTAAACCAGAGTTAACACAGAGACTACCCTGGAGGTCAGATACCCCCTCCACACACACACTCCCTCTCTCTCATCTCTCACACACACACACACACACACACACTCTCTCTCTCTCTCTCTTTATCTCACTCTTTTGTCTGCCTCTCTCTGACATACACAACCACACAGTGACGGGCAGTGAGGTTGATGCTGGAGAGGCACTGACTTCTCTGAAGTCAGATTTACGATGATAAAACTGAATATTTTCACCATTTATCCATCAGTATTTAACTGGTAATTCTTTGTAACTCAACATTCCTCTTTCAATGACCCTTACACCAACTAATACACAAACATCTGGACAGAGCATCCTTCTGCTGTCTGAGTCATTCATATTCACAATAAACACATTAAATACATTACATTTCAGTTGTGTGCAACTTAAATAAATTTTGACCTTCATTAGAATATCTTGCTTTTATATGTTTTTTTTAATTTAAAATTGAATGACTGACATCTGCATCAAAGGCAAATAATCTATTTAATATTGATACATTGCAATGAGTCAGTTCATACTTAGGAGTAGTAATCCAACAAGTGCTGAGTTTGAATTTAACTGGCTGCGTTATTCACGCCTCTCTTTCCTGCTCAGTTTTGGGAACCCGGTAACTTCATTTCACACTCATTCAGCCAAACGGCATCCACCTCAATTCAACTAACAGCTACCTGGCTCACGGTTTTACACTGAAAATTCCCCACTTCCCATGACTCTTAGGGGCTGAAGACGGGGCTAACCCCCAGATCCCCACACTATACATATGTGTGCAGGGTGGGCGGATTGGGCGGTTTTTCACTGGGTCTGGCGGTTTTCTCATGACTTTTGGGCTGGAAAACTGTGTCACTATCTGGCAACACTGATCAGCTCCTTTACGTGAGTGTCGGTCAGAACGGACCGATGTCTGTTCTCCTAATTATAACAGGGCCTTCTTTCAGAGAGATTTCTGCTCATTTATCTCCGGTTCTCTCGCTGCCTCATCAGTGACCAGCGGGGATCTCATAAGTCAGTCTCAACATTAAAGGATCCATAAGAAAAGTGATCTGCGTTCGTTTCCGTTCAGTTGCGCAAGCAGCGTCACGTTCTGCGCTTCATTCATTTGGATTGCAGCTTCTGCTGTGAGCTGCGCAAAGAAGGAACGTGGGATGATGGCCATTTTGAATGTGGACTTAGAAAAGCTTCAACTTGTTAATAAAGGAGAAAATTTGTGCCAGATCAGGAAGTTTTTAATTTTCTCCGGGATACGTTTTGTTCTTTTCTGCCATGACCAATGTTACTGCTTCCAAAAGCTCATAATGATAAACATCGTGACTTTCCATTCTGTTCAGTAAAAAAGTAAGAATCTAACCGTTCTTCCAGAAACGTCCTGTGTTTATCTTATACTCTGAATTTCTCCATTTTGACCATGAGGGTAACAGTCTGCATGCACATTAAATCTATATCTATGTGTTCCGATAGTGGGCGTAACCCGCGCAGATGATTGGCGGTCACGTATGTGTCGGGAGCAGCATTGAACACACACACACACACACACTGCCACGTCACTTTTATTATTATTTATTATTTATTTTTAATACCCTCTGATGGTTTGTGTGTGGTTTAAGAGGGAAAAAAATATGAAATGAGGCACAGTATATAGAAAATATGATGAGACTCAAAGAGCCGCACGCTCATTGAAATGAGAAACTTTATTTGGCCAACTCATTGGCCAAGAGCCCAATGCGGCTCGTGAGCCACGTGTTCGCCACCCCTGGGTTAGAGCATCACCATTTTGGGCGTGGTCATCGTATCAAGTGCATTTATTCTGAGTGTCCATGCATCTTTAAAAGTTGGAATTCACTTTTGACACATTTATCAAGAAATCACACAAAATTCTCTGACAATCTTGAAACATTTCAGTGTCAGTTATGTGATTGTGATGGCCTCGGGACAGAATATGAATATTTTGCACATATAAGCCATCATTTAAAAAACAACGAGACAGTAACATGCATGTTCAAAGAATGTGATTACAAAACTAACGTTTATAGTACTTTCCGATCGCATAAAAGTCGAAAGCACAGCTGACAATCATTGTTTGACTTTAAAGAGGATATTCTCCGAAAAACTTTGGCAGCTGAAAGGGAGGATTTGGAAGGTGCAAATATTAGAGAAAGGATTGAAGACTTGCCTGATGTTTTTGCTTATGATACATCAACAGATCAAGAAGATGTAGTAGAACACAAACTTGCAGCTGTCTTGTTAAAACTAGAAAATATCTTTCACGTGCCCAGTGCTGCAGTTGATGAATTTCTTGAGGAACTGCAATATTTGCTGAGTGTAGGATCTTTGTCTAGTACAGAAAAAGTGATAAAAGACTCGCTGAATAGCAAAAATGTACAGGTTGATGAGTCAGTCATTACCGAGTTGGCATCTGTACTGTGTACATCTAATCCAGTGTATAAGGCTGTTGGTAAGGGTGGTCCCCTGGCAACATTAGTTAAACGAAAGCAATACTACAAATACAACTTCAAGGTTGTAGAACCCATTGAATATATATTGGATGAGAAGGCTAAGAAAACTTATCAGTATGTTCCAATTTTGAATGTCTTACAGCAACTGTTCACTGAAAGCTGTTTGCTTAACAAAGTTTTGGATAGCAGTCTTGCATCAGACCAAGGTGGAAAACCAGCAATATATAGATCGTTTAGGGATAGTTTATTTTTTAAAGAAAACACTTTTTTGTCTGAAGGTGAATTGCGGGTGTTATTAAATTTGTATATTGACGATTTTGAAATTTGCAATCCACTTGGTACATCTCGCAAAAAACACAAGATATTTGCTGTTTATTGGAATCTTGGCAATCTACCACCTGGTTGCCATTCGTCATTGTCTTCCATCCACTTAGCTGTAATCTGCAAATCAGATGATGTGAAGAGTCATGGCTATGAAAAGATTTTAAAGCCCTTGCTACAAGATCTTGTGACTTTGGAAAGTCGAGGGCTTTTTATTGCACATCTTGGAGAGTTTGTAAAGGGCACTATACAGTGTGTCATAGCAGACAACTTGGCAGCACATGGTATTTCTGGGTATATTGAGAGCTTTTCTGGAGAATACATTTGCAGATTTTGTGATGCAAAAAAAAACCTGATATTCAACAAAAGGAAGTTAGCTCAGGAGTGTTTACTCTTCGAAACAAAGAGCTGCATGACATTCATGTAAGTACAGCAAAAAGCGATGCCAAACCATGCTGTGGTGTTAAAAGGCAGTGTGTTTTCTCTGCAAATCTTTCTTATTTCAACGTTTGTACTGGTTATCCTCCAGATGTTGCACATGATATTCTTGAAGGCATATTACCTGTAGAGTTGGCATATTGCCTAAATCTCTTCATTGCAAAAATGTATTTCACTCTTGACATCCTTAATGAGCTCATTCTGACCTTTCCTTACAAATCAATCGACAAGCGTAATTGTCCCAAATGGCATTCCTAAGACTTGTAAAAAACAAAAGTATTGGTGGAAATGCTCATGAAAACTGGAGTCTCTTACGTTTTCTTCCATTTTTGATTGGCCATTTAGTGGTTCCAGATGATCCTGTCTGGCAGGTTGTTTTGGACCTTAAAGACATTGTTGAGCTGGCTGTTGCACCAGTACACACCGAAATCTCACTTGCTTTCCTTGAAACCAAAATTACTGATCATAGATATCGTTTGAAAGAGCTGTTTCCAGAAATGAAGCTCTTACTAAAACACCATTTTGTGGAACATTATCCCCAGATGATCAGATGTTTTGGACCACTTGTTGGCACTTGGACTATGAGGTTTGAGGCTAAGCACAGCTTTTTTAAGCAGGTGGTCCGTCACACGCGTTGCTTTAAAAACATACTCTGGTCACTGGCAGTAAAACATCGGTTCATGATTGCATACCACATGGAGTTTACTTTAGCTGAAAAGTCTGCCTTGAAGCTGTCGACTATTTCAACTGTTTCAGTTGATTTTGCATCATAACGTAAAAACAGATTTGAAACGTAAACACCCTGACATCACTTGCATTCAGATGACCAAATCTGCATTGGTTAATGGAATTAACTACAGGTCTGGAATGATTGTTATTTGTGGCTCTTGTGGTGGCTTGCCAGACTTTGCTGAAGTTGTCCAGATAGTTGTAGTGGGGGATAGTTTGAGCTTCATTGTCAAGGCAATGAGCACATGGTATAGGGAGCATTTCAGGGCATTTGAATTGTGTCCCACATCAGAAATCTCTCTCATCCATTTTGATGCCTTGATTGACCAATACCCCCGTAAGATTACAAGATTGGAGGCCGACACATGGTCACCCTAAAAAGATTTGTACATATTCAAGGTTGGAACGTGAAGACACATTGAGTTCATATTTGTTTAATTTTGTTAAACAGTTCCATCTTCCAATAACTATTTTTAAATGAGACAACTGACTAATATTGATTAACACTGCCTTCTTTTTTTCTCCTCTACATGTCAACTAGAGTAAATAATGGCACAACCAATGAAGCTGAAAATGACTAAGATGACTTCAGAAGACTAGATCTTCCATCGGAATTGCCGAAAACCATGACTGAGTTGCAGAACATAGTTTGCCAAGCATTCAACATTGATCAAGACTTTCACATTCAGTTCATGGATCCAGACTTCAACAATGAATTTATGAACATCACTTCTGTACAGGATCTTAAAGACAGAAGTACTGTCAAGCTGGTTTTTATGTCAGCATCTGGATGCTCTTCACAACAATATCCATCATCAAGTGGAAGTTCAGAAAGCATCCAGAGAAATTCTTCTGTGTCATCGTTATCCTTGTCTAACTCTGAAAGTAGCATAATTCTGGAACACTCAGACAGTGAGCTGAGAACCCGTCCATGGCCTCGTGAGTTTACCATTCCACAATTTCCACACAGTGTTGAAATTCAGCTTCAGCGTGGAAATGAGACATTTAAAGCTGCAGGGACTACACTGAAGATCACTCCTGGACTCAAGTCTGATATCCTGGAGAAATTGGCAGAAGAGATCTTCCTGTACACTGCTTATCCTCAAGGTAATCAAATCAATGAAGTAGCAGCTGCACTGATCAAAAAGTTTCCCTGTTTGCAAGAGCCTTCTGAAACTGGGTACTATGGTTGGATGATAAGTCTAAAATATAAAATGGCAAACTACAGGACCAAGATGCGGGGTATTGGATGTCCTGAAGTGACCGTAAATGCTCTGAAAAACAATCGAATCGAATGATTGTCATCCAGCCAAAAATGTGAAGAAACCTAAAAAAGCAGAAGTAAACTTCTGTCCATCACACCCAGTGGGAGAGAAGATGTCACGAACATTCTCATACCGAAGGAGAGAGGTGGTGCGGGGAAGTCCAACTGCTGCAGAGTTGAAAGCCAGGTGGCCGGCACTTTTTAGTGTCAATGAGGTAAACTTTTATTGGATTTATTTAATTTTTTTAATGAAACATATTCATTTGGGCTGCTTGTAGCCAGAAGTTTTACACAGAAATATATATGAAGTTATTGTTGGTATATAGTCAACGATTTTACTGAGATTTAGGTTCTGTTCCAATTTCTTTAGACTTGTGTTTTTTTTCTTCTTCAGATTAGTGCATTGATTGGTGAATCTGTTACATGTTGTCTACAAAGGCAGCATTTTAATACCTAACTTGTTTTGGGAGATTTTTTTTTCTTCTTTTTTTGGCATAATAAACAGATTTTAAAAGCTATCAGGGAACAATGCTTTTGCAGGAAGTTTCTAGAATTCCCCAAATTTAGATACGGCTGACTGCATTTCCAACTGTTTGGTTGTATATTATGGTCCCAATAAATAATAAAATATTGTTCTCAAACAGGAACTTTTCTCAAATTATAATTGATAAAATCAGAAAGGGAAGAACAGCAAACAATTACTATATATTAAAGCTAATCAGTGTTTTGTTTTTCACTTTTTGTCTCTTTAATTTATGAGTACAAGGTAAGCCTCTAATCAAGATTTTCAGATTCTACATCTTTAAGTACATGTTAAAGAGAAACTTGCCCCCTTCCAGAGTTTTCTTCCACTTTGTTTTTCACAGTGGGGAAAAGTAATCAGTTTCCTGTATGTTAGGGATATTATTGTTTACATTTGTAAAGCACACTGTACACAGTGAGACCTTAACTGGGAAAACAAAGAGATATGTCTCACCACAATACATTTGCTTCCCAAATCTGAAATCGCTTAAGAGAAACAAACACTGTAAATATGACATTCCGAGTTTCTTAGCAGTTTTCTTCTTTTCTTTTGGGCTTTTCCCTTCAGGGGTCTCCACAGCCAATCAGCTTCTTCCATCTACTCCTGTCTTTTGCATCCTCTCCTGTAACACCAGCTACCTTCATGTCTTTAATCACTGCATCCAGAAACCTCCTCTTTTGTCTTCCTTTAGACCTTGAGCAGCAAAATAGATTCACTCTCTCCTCTGGACATGCCCCAACCATCTCAGTCTGACTTTTATCTCCAAAACCTCTAACATGTGCTCTCCCTCTGATGTCTCCTCCTCCAGCTGTTCCCTGCTTTAACTACAAATCACAATATCAAACATCATAGTCCATGGTGTTTCCTATCCAACATCATCTGTCCATCCTGTCCATCACCATTGCAAACAGGAAGGGGCTCAGAGCTGATGCCTGATGTAATCCCACATCCACATCAAACTCCTCTGTCACACCTTCCCCCTGTCTTACAGCCCTCATACATGTTTTGCACTCCAACATACCTCTGTCACTCCAGACTTCTACAGTGCCTCTCTTGGTATCTTGTCATAAGCTTTCTACAGATCTACAAACACTCTCCTGGCTCTAACCTTCTCTATAAAATCCTCAAAGCAAATATTGCATCTGTAGTGCTTTTTCTTAGCATGAAACCATCCTGAAAAAACCATCCAGAAATTTCATGTCTAATCTTAGTCCAGCTTCAGCTACTCTTTCCCATTACTACGTATGGCTCATCAGCTTTATTCATTTGCTTGACATAACTCCACACATCTCCCTTATTCTTAAAACTGGGCGCCATCACACTGAGTCTAATAATATCCCTAACATATTGTGAACAGTTTACTTCTCCCCACTCACAATAACACCACTGCTTTTTGTCTTTTCTAAATCTGCCAGGTCCTTTGAAATTAGAATTTTTTGACACAAGATGTAAAACGTGAAAAGCCTGGATATCCCTCTCTTGTGATATCTTTTAGTTAATGTTTTTGTGTGTGTTGCATACTCAGGACATTCAGTGTGATGACATCCAGAGAGACATGGAGAAGCACAGCAGGGGTGTTTATGTCATCAAAAAGGAAGAAGCTGAAGAAGATGATGATCCTGCAGATGTTGGAGTGTTTGTTGAAGGGGTGATCCTAATGGAGAACCTAAGATCTCCAGCCAGAGCATGTGCAGCAATGCTTGGAGTAATCTATGCAATCAACCTGGCTTACCCCAAGGAACTGAGATACTACTTTGAGTTCATTCAGAAGGTGGTTATGCAAATGAATGGCGAAAAGCTTTCCCCGAAAGTCCTTGGGCTAAAAAACAAATAAGCACAGGACCTTTGGGGCACTGAAACCAAACTTTTGGACATGACTGAGCTCCTTTGTTATTTGGAGAAGAATGTTGGAAAAAGAAGAAGCCTTATTTGGTGCAATACCCATAGTTTATTTTGTTTACAACTTTCAATCTGAGTTTGCTGTTGCCTTTTTCACAGTTTCATGTTTATGGGTCCTATACCCTCTCTTACTTTGTGCATTGTTATGATTTGTTATTGTTATAAATGTTACAATTGTATTGTTATAAATTTGATGATTTTTGTGTTCTATTCCTATCCTCCTTTGTGTAGTATTTTTTATGCCATTTTAAGATGAACAAGTTACTTTGTTTTATTTTTTAAAGTGACAATGCAAGTATAGATTGGGGGTAACAATGTCTATTATTAATGTTCAATGAAAGCATGGTTGATTTGAAGAAATTTGAAAATTTCATAATTTTTGAATAAAACATTTGAAATGATTTTTTGTGCATCACTGCTAAATGTATTGTAAGATTTTCATTGAAAAAAATTAAATGGCTTATACTCAAGAAACCCTGAAACAACAAGTAAATACTAATAACAAATATTAGGTAAAGCAAAAGTAAAATAAATAAGCTAAATATACATGAATTGGGTAATGTCTACTCAAATTTATTAATTAGGTTAAACTTAATTTTAGCAATTAAATGCAACCAAAAAAAATTAAGTAAACAAGACTAAAAATAATTAAGCTAAAATTACACAAATTTTTTAATTAATGTGAACATAATTTACTTAATTGATTTACGTGCAACACTCTTGACGAAGAAAAATTAAGTAAATTGAAAGAAGCATTTTTTTCAGTGTAGTTTCCGGCGTGATGCATCTTTAACCTCCCTTGTTTGTCTGTATTCTTTCAGTATTTTCCTCCTGGCTTTGCTTCCAATAGTTTTTCAGCAAGCAAAAAAGGGGAGGAAAAAAATCAAATTTGTTCTTTTAATCAATTTCTGTGTTTGTTATCAGGAAATCAGGAAATCAGGAAAACTTTATTGTCATTTTATCATGATAAAACGAAATTAGGCTCTCTGGTCCCGGGCCAGCCGTTTACATTCAGACATAATAAATAATATAATATCAATATGATATTAATATGTTACGGTGTGGTTCTGATGAGTATTGCACAGAAATACGTTTCATATTGCACAGTATATTGTATTAGGTATTGCACAGCCCTGTGACATTGCACTTCAGAATGAGTTTGTTGTCCATGGAGAGGGGGGAGGGGGTTGTAGTGGTCAGCCGGAGTTCAGCAGTCTGACTGCTTCAGGAAAGAAACTGTTCCTCAGTCTGGTGGTCCTGCTCTTTATGCTCCTCAGCCTCCTGCCTGAGGGGAGCAGGGAGAACAGAGGGTGTGAGGGGTGGGTGGGGTCTTTCAGGATGTGGGAGGCCCGTTTCCTGCATCTGGTCGTATAGATGTCAGTGGTGGACGGCAGGCTGCAGCCCACAGTCCTCTGTGCAGCTTTGGTTACTCGTTGCAGAGCTTTCCTCTCTGCCGCAGAGCAGCTGCCGTGCCACACTGTGATGCAGGAGGTCATGACGCTCTCCACCACACACCTGTAGAAGGAGGTCAGGACTGGGATCCCCATCCCAGCTCGCTTGAGCCTCCTCAGGAAATAAAGGCGCTGGTGTGCCTTCTTGACCAGGCAGGAGGTGTTGGTGCTCCAGGTGAGGTCGCTGGAGATGTGCACGCCCAGATACTTAAAGCTGGAAACCACTTCCACCGCGTCCCCTCCGATGTGAATGGGGGGAGGGGGGCATTTGTCCTTCCTGAAATCCACGATCATCTCCTTGGTCTTCTTCCCATTGATGCAGAGGTTGTTGTCTCTGCACCAACTCTCCAGATGTTCCACCTCCTGCCTGTAGTCGGACTCATCGTTGTTGGTGATGCGTCCAACCACAGCAGTGTCATCCGCAAACTTCACGATCAGACAGCTGGGGTGACTCGCTGTGCAGTCGTGCGTCAGCAGGGTGAACAGGAGGGGGCTCAGCACACATCCCTGGGGGGAGCCCGTGCTGAGGGTGATCGGGGAGGAGGAGACGTTGCGGATTTTTACAGACTGTGGTCTGTCTGTCAGGAAGTCCAAGACCCAGTTGCACAGAGTGGGGTTCAGTCCAAGTGTGTGCAGTTTTTGGATGAGGGTCTGCGGGATGATGGTGTTAAAGGCTGATGTGAAGTCCACGAAGAGCAGTCGAACGTACGCGTTCTTGTTCTCCAGGTGGGTGAGGGTTGTGTGGACCACAGAGGAGATGGCGTCCTCTGTGGATCGATTCGACCTGTATGCATATTGGTGCCGGTCCTTGGTGATATCGATGGATTCTGTGATGCGGGTCATGACCAGTTTTTCGAAACATTTCATGACTATCGGTGTCAGGGCAACCGGCCGATAGTCATTCAGACCTGTCACTGTGGATGATTTGGGTATCGGAATGATGGTGGCGGTTTTCAGGCAGGTGGGGACCACTGACTGCTTCAGGGAGGTGTTAAAGATGTCTGTCAGCACCTCTGTGAGCTGGTGTGCACAGTCCTTCAGCACCCGTCCAGGGATGTTGTCGGGTCCAGCAGCTTTGTGAGGGTTGATCCTCTGGAGGGTTCTCCTCACCTCAGCGGGCGTCACACTGAAAGGCTCTTCGCCAGGTGGGATGGTGAGTCTGGCGCTGGGAGGGGCGGTGTTGGAGTCCTCAAAGCGGGAGTAGAAGAGGTTGAGCTCGTCTGGTAGAGAGGGGTCCTCAGGGCATTGTGCATCTCTGGTGTTGTAATCTGTGATGCACTTAATGCCCTTCCACATACTCCGGGGGTCATTCGACGTAAAGTGTCCCTGAATCCTCTGAGCATATGCGGCCTTGGCCCTCCTCACCCCAGCATGCAGCTCCCTTCTTGCTGCTCTGAGTGCCACCTTGTCACCTGACTGGAACGCAGCATTCCTGTGTTTCAGCAGAGCCCGCACCTCTGCGTTCAGCCAGGGTTTCTGGTTGGGGTAGTCCGTTACAGTCCTGGTGCTGGTGACATCCTCCGTGCACTTACTGATGTACCCGAGGACTCCTGATGCATAGTCCTCCAGGTCCACCTCCCCCTCGTGCAAAGCTGCCTCCCTGAAGATCTGCCAGTCTGTGTGCTGGAAACAGTCTTGCAGAGCTGATGCAGCCTCACTAGGCCACACTGTGATGGTCCGCTGTCTTGGTGTCTGTCGTCTGAGGAGAGGGCGGTAAACAGGGGCCAGCATGATAGCTATGTGGTCTGAAAAGCCCAAATGAGGATGGGGGACAGCTCTGTATGCGTCTTTTTTGTTGGTGTAGACACAGTCCAGAATATTATTTCCGCGTGTTGGAAAGTTGATGTGCTGGTGGAACTTGGGCAGAGTGTCTGTCAGGTTTACATGGTTGAAGTCCCCTGCAATCACGTAAAAAGCCTCCGGGTGCCTGTGCTGGAGCGAGCTGATGTTATTGTGTAGCTCCGTTAGCGCTTCGTTAGCATTAGCATTAGCGTTAGCGCCCGGCGGGATGTAAACAGCCATGATAAACACCGCCGTAAACTCACGAGGCAGATAGTGTGGCCGGCATTTAACAGTCATATGCTCTATCGCCTCGGAGCAGTGGCTGTTCACCACTGTGCAGTTCGTACACCAGCCTTTGTGGATGTAGATACACAGTCCACCCCCGCGGGTTTTCCCCGACTGCTGGTTGCGGTCCGCCCGGAACAGAAGCCGTCCGTCGAGCTGAAAGGCTGGGTCCGGCATGTTGTCTTTCAGCCAGGTCTCCATTAGACAAATAACTGCAGAGTTCCTCATCTCACTGGAAGCCCCCAGCCTCAGTCGAAGCATGTCCATCTTGTTGTCCAGGGAGCGGACGTTGGCTAGGAACAAAGACGGGATCGGCGGCCTGCCGGCGTTAGCCTTTAGCCTGGCTAGCACTCCGCCTCGTTTGCCCCTCTTACGTGTCCGTGCACACCGCTTCCTCTTGCTCTCTGTTCGGCCAACATCCTTGCGCCACTTCGGTGTCCTCAGGAGATGCAGCCTGCCCAGTAAGGCCTTGAGTCCAGGGCCCGCTGATGTTGTGTTTGAGTCCAAAATGTCCGTTATTTCGGTCCGGCTGTATTTTATGCGCCTCTTAGCGTTGGTAGTATCGGTGATACTGACCATAGAGTCGAAAGGAGTCCTGTAAACGGTGTTGGTACCGGGAGCATGAGAGGCCGCTGCACTCCTGCGCGCCGCCATCATCATCCATCAAGGATAGCCTTCACATTGTATCAGTTATTAAAGAAAAATACATAAGCACAATCAAATGTAAAACAGCCGGGACCTGAAACAGAACATCAGTGGGGGACCTTTCTGTGTGGAATTAGCATTTTCTCCCTGTGCATGCGTGGGTTTTCTCCGGGGATTCCGGGTTCCTCCAACTGTCCTATCTCGGTTTACTGGTTAATCTAAATTGTCCCTAGGTGTGAACGTGAGAGTGCATGGGTGTGTGATTGTGGTCCTGCGACAGCTGCTACTTTTGTCACACACTTTCAACCCTGCGGCTAATTTAATGATGTGGCTAATTTATGCATTTTTTTCTTTTTTTAATGCATTCTTTCTAACGGCCGCTAGGGGCGCTGGAACAGAGAGGGTAAGAGTGAGACGGGGAATAAGGTATATCTGTTGAGGAAGACGTAAGTTTAATGTAAATTCCTGCTTTGTGAATGAATAGCACGACCAGAACATCATCATGGCAAAAGCAAGAAGAAATGCAGATGATGCAGCTTTCAAGTTAAAAGCAGTGTGAAAAAAATCCACCATCACCAACGGGTTTGGAAAAGCCGGTCTGCTGTGTGATGGAGAGAACAGCGCAAGATCAGGAGGGAATTTGCCTCAGGATGATAGAGACACTGGCAGCGACAACGAAGGAGAGACTGAGAGAGTGTGGCAAAGAATATCTGACGCTATTCCAATCCCACACTGAGGAGGAAGACTTCCTTGTGCTACCTTCCAACCTCAGCTCAGGCTTCAGGCCATAGTCGAAAACTGCTGTTATTTCCGGTCAAGTCAGGACGCAAATGGTAACTAATCAGTCAGGACACCGTTGCTCTTGAACAGGGCTAGAAGCTGTTCATTTCTTTGCTCGGACCAAACTGTTGATACAGCCCAACGATTGAAACTCTGTGACGGACTGTCCAAGGGAGAGAACCCAGGAGCAGGAAGAACGACCCAAATCCAATAGTTCACTCGAAGGGGCTTTAATGCCAGAGAACCATAACACCAGAGTAGAACAAAGACGCTCCGACACAGAAACATGAACAGACACTGCATATATAGACAAACTTAATTAACATAATTCAGAACACCTGTGACAAGCGGGAGAGCTCAGGAAGGGAAGGGCCTCCAGGAGATCACAGCAGGAGCAAAGTCACGGGCTCCATGACAAACTCAGAGAGCGCACATACAGCAAAACAGCTTTTTTTTCCTCTCCCATCTCCTCACACGAGGCTGTGTCATCACCCAGCGTACAAGCCAACGCCTCCTTTAGTCACTGCGTTGCTTCCGTGACAACCGCAGTCACGCAAAATAAACACAACAAAAAGGGGTGGAACAAGCTAAGCTGCTAACACATGGTTTCAGTGCACAGGAGGAAGATCTCAGTGACGTGCCGCGCAGAGGCGTGCGCCTATAAGTCACTGCTGCTCTCAGTGACTTTTACCGGTATGTTTTTTTTTTTTTTAACGTCTTAGTAACTTTTACCAGTATGTTTTTTTTAACAAGCCCTGTTACTACCATATTGCTGCCTTGTTACTGCATCGTCACAGGCACTGTTTGGAAAGAAAAGCTCAGATATATTATTAAAATTTTGAAAACTCTGTGTACCGTCTTTCTTTGTAAGTATATCATGTGTTAAACCTTTCCTGCGATGGAAAATGCAGGGGAGATCCTTCCTTCGGTTATTGCCTTCCCCATTCGGACCCTCAGAGCCTCCAGAGCGGGTTAATAAAGAATCATTCACCGTTGTTCTATGGGAAACCTTCTTTTATTACAGTTCCCCTTCACTCTGTATATCAAACATGAACGCACACCCCCAACACACTTCCACTGCTCGCTCTCACTCCCTCTTCCACTGCATGCGCTCCCTCCTCCTGTTCCTTCTGTGCAGTTTGATTTGATTTTTTTTACTTGATTTGAAATGGTTTATTTCAAGCAATCACGAAATAATCCACAAAACAATACAATAAGCCTTCATACATTCAAAGACATATCAAATTTATATAATCCCACCCTGTTCTACTGTAACCATTTTATTACATGATTTATCATTATCTGGTTTATAACTTTTCATCTGTTATCAATGCCTTACCAGTATAGTTTCATGTCATTACGTATGGTTAAGTATCAATAATTCACATGACAATGATGAATTACCTAATAATTATGTAAAGTAGTTATAACTATTTTGTATAATAATATGCCACAGACAGAGCAGTTATCTAAAATATATTCAGATTGATTTCTTTAGAAAGATCATGTTTATGACTATGAAAAAACAACACTATCAGAAAATAAACATACCGTATTTTCACGACCATAGGGCGCACCTGGTCATTGGGCGCGGTCTTAGCTACGGGACATTTTTCAGTCTTTGACACATACAAAAGGAGCACCGGGTGTTAAGGCGCGGACACGTTAACACCCCGTTCAGAGCCTCCAGAGTAGGTTAATGAAAAAACCAGTCTCTGTTCTTTTAGAGCAGGGGTCTCAAACTTGCGGCCCGCTGGCTATTTGCGGCCCCAAGAGGATATTTTGCGGCCCCCGCCTTAATACGAAAGTTTGATGTTAATGTGTCCCGCCAGTTTGTATGAATGACACCTTTGCAGTGTTGTGCGCGGAGCTGACGAACCAACCAGGCCATGGTCGGCTGTCTTTCTTAGAGATGATCATTTTAAGTCGATTGACGATTGCTGAAACAACTTTCAAGTCGCTTGAAAATCTTTTGAGAGAGCAGCCGGCAGGCTATATGTGTCAGTTCATTAATCCGGAACCAGAGACATTTCAGGAAATCCACATCCTCATTCTACAACACATGTTTCAGTGTGGGCACATGCCTCTTATAGTCATGTGTGGCTTATATATGTACAAAATGGTTTATCCTTTAAAAATGTATTCCGTGCGCTCTATAGTCCGGAAATTACGGTACCTTGTCTCAGTACGACAGAGTTTTAGGGCCACGGTGAGGAAAAAAAAATTCTGGCCAATGTGTCGAGTTTTTTTCGGTCATGATGAGATTTAAAGTCGTCATGACGAGAAAAAACTTGACACAAAGTTTCGACAAAAAGACGTGTCGAGATAAAACGCGAAATAAAGTTTCGAGAATAAAGTCGCAATGAATTTCATCTTGCAAATTTATGAGAAACAACTCGTAAATTTATGAGATTATTGTGGAAGTGAGCATACAGAGCAGCAGGTGAACGCCGCGCAGCAGCAGAGCAGACTGACTAAACGTAGTTGAAGAGGTGAGCTGAATGTTTATTGAATGTCTGGAAGCTCATTTGTTCGATTTGCAATTTATTAAAGTTTTATTTATTGATGGGTGGTTTGCAGGATCTCTGCAGCCCGATGAAGCCGTCGGGTGTCCCTGCAGCTGTTCGCTTGAATCCTTTCTTCCTCCATTAAAGACAAGATCTCTAAGTTTGTGTGATGCTTCAGTCTGAGGAGGAGCACTTTTTGCCTTTTTCAACGTTCTAATGCTAATATAACAGACTATTTTCATTCATCTTTGTTTTTTAATGGTGAAACGGGACGCTTCATCTGCAGGAGGGGGCGTATGTAACACTGTTTACTTCCACATTGGTGTTAGGATGACAGGTTCATGACGTCAGGTGACAGATGAACTTCATGTTATGTGAATGAAAATGAGAATAAAGGCTGCTGCGGTCCTTTACACCCAAATGTGTCTCTGAGCTCCCTATTTTACATATGAAAGTCCCCTTTACCGACACCGAACCCCGGAAAGACGGCTCCACTGACAATAATCTAAATTTGGGTTGCGAAAAGGTACAGAATCTCTTTGTTTTAAACCTATAATAATCCGGAAATAAAGCTTCACAAAAGGCTCCACATATTTCATCTTCAAGCTAGGCTCCGATAAACAGACAACTTCGGTGTTTTCTCCTTGTTAATCTATGAATTTTTTCCCGTAAATGTACGAGTTTTTATCTCCTAAATATTCTTATTTTTTGGTGGCCATACAACTCTGTCGTAAACTCTGAAGTACAAAGCCACTAGCTCACTAGCATTAGCCATAACACTGAATACTCCTGAAAGACCCAGCTTCACTTCTCTCGCGCAACATTGCGACTTTAATCTCGAAACTTTGTTTCGACTTTTATCGTGTCAAGAAGAGTTTTTTCTCGAAACTTTGTGTAGAGTTTTTTCTCGTCATGGCGAGAAAAACTCGTCACGTTGGCCAGAAATTTTTTCCTCACCATGGCCCTGAAACTCCGTCGTAGTCTCAGGAATGTTGCATATGAGGCTCAATTTAGTTTGACATATTGTTTATTTTCCTAATACTGGACATTAAACAGCATTGTTGCAGCTAAAAAAATTAAAGCATTGATTAACAACAACAAAGGCGAAGTCAATAAGTTAAACAAAAGACCATATTGTTTGGATCAGGTTACATATGAAAAGACAGACTAAGGTCTGGTAGAGGACCTGAGCGTGGGTGACAAACCACAAGTAGAAAAAAAATATATATATATATATATATATATATATATATATATATATATACTTGCCCCTTTCACCCTCCGCGGGTCGTTTCTCACTCAAGCACGGGTCCTCTACCAGAGGCCTGGGAGCTTGAGGGTTCTGCGCAGTATCTTAGCTGTTCCTACCACTGCGCTTTTCTGGATTGAGATGTCTGAGATCTTTCCAGGTATCTGTTGTAGCCACTCCTCTAGCTTGGGGGTTACTGCCCCGAGTGCTCCAATAACCACAGGCACCACCGTCACCTTCACTTTCCAGGCTTTCTCCAGTTCTTCTCTGAGTCCCTGGAATTTCTCCAGTTTCTCATGTTCCTTCTTCCTGATGTTCCCATCACTTGGCACTGTCACAT
This sequence comes from Oryzias curvinotus, assembly GCA_023969325.1. Lineage (NCBI taxonomy): Eukaryota > Metazoa > Chordata > Actinopteri > Beloniformes > Adrianichthyidae > Oryzias > Oryzias curvinotus. The sequence continues at coordinate 24,516,579 of CM043721.1, forward strand.
CCACCACAACGGCTTTCCTCTGTTCTTTGTCCACCACTACAATGTCTGGTTGGTTCGCCATTACCATCCTATCAGTCTGGATCTGGAAGTCCCACAGGATCTTTGCCCTCTCATTCTCTACCACCCTCGGGGGTGTTTCCCATTTTGACCTTGGGGTTTCCAGTCCATATTCTGCACACATGTTCCTGTATATTATGCCAGGCACTTGATTGTGGCGCTCCATGTATGTTTTACCTGCCAGCATCTTACACCCTGCAGTTATGTGCTGGATTGTTTCAGGCGCCTCTTTGCACAGCCTACACCTTGGGTCTTGTCTGATGTGGTAGATCTGAGCCTCTATTGCTCTGGTGCTCAGGGCTTGTTCCTGTTTATTGCCCGGGTCTTATTTTTGCCATTGAGCTGGCTTCTCAGGACTTGCCTTTTCCGTTGGAGGCATTTAGCTGTTGCAGCTTTCCTTGTTGCCCGTTCCAGGTTCCCATTTGCCTGTGGGATTCCAAGGTACTTGTAACTTTCCTCAGTGTCTGCTATTGTTCCTTCTGGGAGTGAGATCCCTCCTGTGTGGACTACCTTGCCTCTCTTTGTCACCATCCGGCTGCATTTCTCGAGCCCGAATGACATCCCAATGTCAGTACTGTAGATCCTGGTGGTGTGGATCAGGGAGTCAATGTCACGTTCGCTCTTAGCATATTGCTTGATGTCATCCATGTAGAGGAGGTGACTAATGTTGGCCCCATTTCTGAGTCGGTATCCATAGCCAGTCTTGCTTATTATTTGGCTAAGGGGGGTTCAGACCTATGCAGAACAGCAGTGGGGACAGAGCATCGCCTTGGTATATCCCACATTTGATGGACACTTGTGCAAGTGGCTTGCCATTGGCTTCAAGGGTGGTTTTCCACAGCTTCATTGAGTTTCCTATGAAGGCTCTTAGAGTCCTGTTGATGTTGTACAGCTCCAAGCATTCAATGATCCAAGTGTGTGGCATTGAGTCATAGGCTTTCTTGTAATCAATCCAGGCTGTGCACAGGTTGGTGTGTCGTGACTTGCAGTCTTGAGCGACTGTTCTGTCAACCAGGAGTTGGTGTTTGGCTCCTCTGGAGTCTCTATCAATGCCCTTCTGTGTGTTGCTCATGTATTGATCCATGTGCCTATTTATCTTGGTTGCAATGATGCCTGACATGAGCTTCCATGTTGTGGAGAGACAGGTTATTGGTCGGTAGTTGGATGGGACTGCACCCTTTGAGGGATCCTTCTGGATCAGGATCGTTCGCCCTTCTGTTAGCCATTTGGGGTGAGTCCCATCTCTTAGCAGCTGGTTCATTTGTGCTGCCAGGCGCTCGTGGAGTGTGGTAAGCTTCTTTAGCCAGTAGGCATGTATCATGTCAGGGCCCGGTGCTGTCCAGTTCTTCATACCTGAGACTCTTTCTTGGATGTCTGCCACTGTGATGGTTACTGGATTCTGTTCAGGGAGGTTGCTATGTTCTTCTCTCAGAGAGACCAGCCACTGGGCATTGCTGTTATGTGCTGTCTCTTTCTCCCATATACTTTTCCAGTACTGTTCAGTTTCTAGCCTTGGTGGGTCTGCTCGGCTGTTTTGACCCTGCCACTGAGCGTACACTTTCGCAGGTTGAGTTGCGAACAGCCTGTTTATCCGTCTGGCTTCATTGTCTCTAGTGTACATCTTTAGGCGGCTACTTAAGGCTAGGAGCCTTTGTTTGGCAGTTTCCAGTGCTTCAGGTATGGGCATCTGGCTGTATCTCTTGTGCACTTGCTTTCTCATTGTACCTCTTTGAGCCTCTGTCAGCTTACTCACATCCTTCCGAGTTGCCTTGATTTTGGCCTCTAACCGTTGCTTCCATGGTGGGTATTGTTTTCTTCCATGGTTGCTCTTATAGCCAAGCATCTCAAGGATCACTGCTGCTGAAGTGTAAACCAGTTCATTAGTTTCTGTGATGGTTGTGGTAGGAATTGCCCTCAATGCTTCATTCACAGTTTCCAGTAGACTTTCAGGCAGTACATCACTTAACTGTTGTAGCTGGTGTCTGGGTTGCCAAGTCTTCATTCTAGACATGATCTTGTCTTTCAGGTCAGTTGCTGCCTCGCTCAGTGTAACTGTGGTTGTTGGGGCTGTGTACCCAATCTCAGGGTGGGAGTGTAGCAGAGCCTCCTCTCTGACCCGTTGTTCTGGCTCTCCCAGGGTATTGTCATTGTATTGTATTGCTTCAATCTCAAGTTGTGATAGGAGTTGCCGCTTGTGAATGTTCGCGCATTGGGCAACCAGTTGTTTGGCAGTTAGCCTTGATTGGGGGTTTTGAAGTATCCATTATATATATATATATATATATGCACATATATATATACATACATATATATGTATGTATGTATATATGTATATATGTATGTATGCATGCATGCATGTATATGTATGTATGTATGTATGTATGTATGTATGTATGTATGTATATATATATATATATATATATATATATATATATATATATATATATATATATATATATATATATATATGTAAGTATGTATGTATATGTAAGTATGTATGTATATGTATGTATGTATATATGTATGTATATATGCATGTATATATACATATGTATATATATATATAATATATTAAATATATTATATTAAATATATTAAAAAAGACCAGAACAACAGGTTCTTTGGTATCTTTGGTGGAAGATATTGCTAAATATATTTGGAGAGGGTTTGTATTATTTAAAAAAAAAAGTAATTTAAATCAACAATTTTCAAATTTAGAAATGATCTGTTTTGTGGTCTAAACATCTTTTTTCACATTCATATTTAAATAACAGACAGAATTTTACTTATTTATTTTGAGATGATACTACTATATATATATATATATAAAAAAAAAAAAACGCCCCTCTCACCCTCCGCGGGTGGTTTCTCCTCCAAGCTCGGGTCCTCTACCAGAGGCCTGGGAGCTAGAGGGTCCTGCGCAGTATCTTAGCTGTTCCTAGCACTGCGCTTTTCTGGACTGAGAGGTCTGAGGTCTTTCCAGGTATCTGTTGTAGCCACTCCTCCAGCTTGGGGGTTACTGCCCCGAGTGCTCCAATTACCACAGGCACCACCTTCACCTTCACTTTCCAGGCTTTCTCCAGTTCTTCTCTGAGTCCCTGGTATTTCTCCAGTTTCTCATGTTCCTTCTTCCTGATGTTCCCATCGCTTGGCACTGCCACATCCACCACAACAGCTTTCCTCTGTTCTTTATCCACCACTACGATGTCTGGTTGGTTCGCCATTACCATCCTATCAGTCTGGATCTGGAAGTCCCACAGGATCTTTGCCCTCTCATTCTCTACCACCTTCGGAGGTGTTTCCCATTTTGACCTTGGGGTTTCCAGTCCATATTCTGCACACATGTTCCTGTATATTATTCCAGCCACTTGATTGTGCCGCTCCATGTATGCTTTACCTGCCAGCATCTTACATCCTGCAGTTATGTGCTGGATTGTTTCAGGCGCCTCTTTGCACAGCCTACACCTTGGGTCTTGTCTGGTGTGGTAGATCTGAGCCTCTATCGCTCTGGTGCTCAGGGCTTGTTCCTGAGCTGCCAGGATGAGCGCTTCAGTGCTGTCTTGTAGGCCAGCCCTTTCTAGCCATTGGTAGGACTTCTTGATATCAGCCACTTCAGTTATGGTCCGGTGGTACATCCCATGGAGGGGTTTGTCCTCCCATGAGGATCTGTCCTCCAGCACTGTATCCTCTGCTCTCCATTGCCTGAGACATTCACTGAGCACACTGTCAGTTGGGGCCTTGAGCTTGATGTATTCATGTATCTTGGATGTTTCATCCTGGATAGTGGCTTCTACGCTCACTAGTCCTCGGCCTCCTTCCTTGCGGCTAGCATACAGTCTCAGAGTGCTGGATTTGGGATGGAACCCTCCATGCATGGTGAGGAGCTTCCGTGTTTTAACATCCATGGTCTGTATCTCTTCCTTTGGCCATCTTATTATTCCTGCAGGGTATCTGATAACTGGCAGTGCATAGCTGTTTATTGCCCGGGTCTTGTTCTTGCCATTGAGCTGGCTTTTCAGGACTTGCCTTACTCGTTGAAGGTACTTAGCTGTTGCAGCTTTCCTTGTTGCCTGCTCCAGGTTGCCATTTGCCTGGGGAATTCCAAGGTACTTGTAACTGTCCTCAATGTCTGCTATTGTTCCTTCTGGGAGTGAGACCCCCCCTGTGTGGACTACCTTGCCTCTCTTTGTCACCATCCGGCTGCATTTCTCGAGCCCGAATGACATCCCAATGTCATTACTGTAGATCCTGGTGGTGTGGATCAGGGAGTCAATGTCACGCTCGTTCTTAGCATATAGCTTGATGTCATCCATGTAGAGGAGGTGACTGATGTTGGCCCCATTTCTGAGTCGGTATCCATAGCCAGTCTTGTTGATTATTTGGCTGAGGGGGTTCAGACCTATGCAGAACAGCAGTGGGGACAGAGCATCACCTTGGTATATCCCACATTTGATGGACACTTGTGCAAGTGGTTTCCCATTGGCTTCAAGGGTGGTTTTCCACAGCTTCATTGAGTTTCTTATGAAGGCTCTTAGAGTCCTGTTGATGTTGTACAGCTCCAAGCATTCAGTGATCCATGTGTGTGGCATTGAGTCATAGGCCTTCTTGTAATCAATCCAGGCTGTGCACAGGTTGGTGTGTCGTGACCTGCAGTCTTGGGCGACTGTTCTGTCGACCAGGAGTTGGTGTTTGGCTCCTCTGGAGTCTCTACCAATGCCCTTCTGTGTGTTACTCATGAATTGATCCATGTGCCTATTTATCTTGGTTGCAATGATGCCTGACATGAGCTTCCATGTTGTGGAGAGACAGGTTATTGGCCGGTAGTTGGATGGGACTGCACCCTTTGAGGGATCCTTCTGGATTAGGATCGTTCGCCCTTCCGTTAGCCATTCGGGGTGAGTCCCATCTCTTAGCAGCTGGTTCATTTGTGCTGCCAGGCGTTCGTGGAGTGTGGTAAGCTTCTTTAGCCAGTAGGCATGTATCATGTCAGGGCCCGGTGCTGTCCAGTTCTTCATACCTGAGACTCTTTCTTGGATGTCTGCCACTGTGATGGTTACTGGATTCTGTTCAGGGAGGTTGCTGTGTTCTTTTCTCAGAGAGACCAGCCACTGGGCATTGCTGTTATGTGCTGTCTCTTTCTCCCATATACTTTTCCAGTACTGTTCAGTTTCTAGCCTTGGTGGGTCTGCTCGGCTGTTTTGACCCTGCCACTGAGCGTACACTTTCGCTGGTTGAGTTGCGAACAGCCTGTTTATTCGTCTGGCTTCATTGTCTCTTGTGTATCTCTTTAGGCGGCTACTCAAGGCTAGGAGCCTTTGTTTGGCAGTTTCCAGGGCTTCAGGTATGGGCATCTGGCTGTATCTCTTCGGTACTTGCTTTCTCATTGTACCTCTTTGAGCCTCTGTCAGCTTACTCACATCCTTCCGAGTTGCCTTGATTTTGGCCTCTAACCGTTGCTTCCATGGTGGGTATTGTTTTCTTCCATGGTTGCTCTTATAGCCAAGCATCTCAAGGATCACTGCTGCTGAAGTGTAAACCAGTTCATTGGTTTCTGTGATGGTTGTGGTAGGAATTGCCCTCAATGCTTCATTCACAGTTTCCAGTAGACTTTCAGGCAGTACATCACTTAACCGTTGTAGCTGGTGTCGGGGTTGCCTAGTGTTCATTGTAGACATTATCTTGTTTTTCAGGTCAGTTGCTGCCTCACTCAGCGTAACTGTGGTTGTTGGGGCTGTGTACCCAATCTCAGGGTGTGAGTGTGGTATAACCTCCTCTCTGACCTGTTGTTCTGGCTCTCCCGTGGTATTGGCATTGTACTGTATCACTTCAATCTCAAGCTGTGATAGGAGTTGGCGTTTGTGGATATTCGAGCCAGTTGTTTGGCAGTTAGCCTTGATTGTGCGTTTCGAAGCATCCATTCAGTCCACATTCTCTGCATGTACCCCCTCTGGGTTGGATTACTTGAGTAGTAGCATCCTAACAGATCCTTGTTCTCGCATCTAGTCCATTTCCGTCTTGTTCCAGTAGCCCACTTTCCATCAGAGTGCTCTGGTCCCCCAGCACCTGACGCAGACCTTGTTTGGCCGGGCGACGTCTGAGCCGGCATGACATGTGGTTCATTATCTCTCATGTAGTGAGGTAGGCATTAGCGTTAAGGGTCTTGCCCAAGGACCCTCACTGGGTGATGTTAATTGCCCGTCAATGTTATGGCATTTGCCCCATTTCCATTGTTATGGTAATTGCCCCATTCCATTAATCACCATTAATTGTTCATTCCGCCGTGGGAATCGAACCCGGGTTTCCAGCATGACAGTCCTGCACATTACCAACCGAGCTACCCAGCCGGTTAATATATATATATATACTTAATTATGTTTATACTTAATTACTTTGAGATGATACTAATGTTGGATGTTACTAATGTTTTGGTTGTTTATCAGGAGACCAACACAAAATACTGGGGAAACAAATTACCGGCAGTTAATTTATAAGGATAAAATTTTCCAGTCAAAACATGATTGTTTAAAAAAATTAATCAATGAAGTGATATTTAGGAGAATATGTACTGGATCCTCCGCAGTCTAAGCCGTCTTTTTCTGACCTGCTGGTTTGATTGACAATATTCTGTTTTTGTTTGTCGATTGATCAGATTTATAAAGTTCCTTTCTGAGTCTCTCCTTTACTTTTGAAAAGCTTGGTTCCTGCAGTTATAGCTTGCTGCTGTGTTCACCTGCTGTCCATAAATTGTCTCAGCTGCTCCTTGTTTCTCATTTTCTCTTCTGTATATAATCAGCTGGCTTCAGTTCTTAGCTGTACTGGTCAGCTCATTGTCATGTGTGGAGTCTTCGGTGTGGTTCTTTGTGGTAGACTGTGAACCTAAAAGGCTTGAAATTCCAGCAGATTTTTGTATAATTGAAACATTAATGTTCATTTAACAAATTTGTCCTTCATTTACTATGCATTTGTCTGCATGTTTAAAAAAAAAAAAGTCCCTTTTTTGATTCACTTTAATCAAATAACATAATCCCTATATCTGCAGGTCAAGTGTCAAATGTCTGAAGCCCTTAAATCACAAACTAAAAATGTATCTGACCCTTTTAAGCAGTATTCAAATGTTGTAATTTTAAACTCTGAACATATACCTTGAGAGTGGTTACTCTTAACATATCCTAAAAGTGTGATTACTTTTTACTTCTGTTAAAGATTTTTGGAAAATTTTGTCATGTGAAATTTTCTGACTGAAAGGTCATTGAAACTGTGGATACTGTTACTGAACACAGACACCTGGTGGACTTTAACCCTAGAACATTTTGTTATAAATAATAGATAAAAACATGACAATACATGATCAATTAGAGTGGCCTTTTTTATTTTTTAACTGTGGTATGTGTCACAAAAAGAAAAACATAGGAAGTTCCTTAAAACATGCTCAGAAATTACTGAAAACTTAGTCATTTAAGCAAAACGAATTCCTAATAAATGATAACTAGAAACTTTGTCTTTGGTCCACCCATTCCTGGGACGTGTTAGACTTCCCTGGTGAAGGGACAGCTTCCTTGACACGTGACATTGAAATTCATGTAAATAGTTTTGCTCAGGTTAAAATCACTGGCAATGGTGCTCTCGGGTTAAATCCCTACTGGCAGCGTAGTTGACAGCCTTGACTGACACTGATTTGATGACCGGTCATATACCATATTTTCATGACCACAAGGCGCACCGGATGGTAGGGCGCGGTCTCAGTCACGGGGGATTTTTCCGTCTTTGACACATACAAAAGGCGCACCGGGTGTTAAGGCGCGCGGACGTTAATGCCCCGTTCAGAACCTCAGCGCTTCTAGAGTGGGTTAATAAAAAATCAAATCTCTGTTTTGTTTTTTTTAGAGGAAACATTTTATTTTGTTTCTGTTCTGCCTAACTGAATAACACAAACCGAATGGTCACTCACTTGCGCACTCTCGTTTCCCTTCCTCCTTATCCTACACAAGCGGCGCTAAAGACACACAGAGGTACACAGCGCGTGCCATCACGTCTCCTTTATTCCTTTCTGTGTGCTAGAAAACAGCTGCTCCTTTCAGCACACACACCTACAGACACACAGACTTAGCTTGCGTGCTGTCACGGCTCCTTTCTGCTCCTTTCAGCACATACACACGCACACAGACACACACACAGACTTGCGCCAGTCTCTCTCTGCATTTCTCCTATGCACTAGTGAAAACAGCAGCTTAAAGCACTGGGCCAGCTGCTTTTCTGCTTACTCCTCCTGTACTGAAATGGTTGAGGATCATTATGAGATAGAAGGCTTTCAGTGTTAGAAATAAGGAAAAAAAAAAGGTTGTCCTCTGGACAACCTGGCAAGTTAACTTGGTTGTTCTCCCCAATTTTTGGTTGTCCTTGGATACCAATGTTCAATAGCAACGAAACTTACTCAGATGTCAGTACTTACATCTTTATTTCTTCTATACATCTAATATTAACTGCCTCTTATCATGGACATTTAAAAACTCTTTAAATATTAAAAGCAAATATTTTACTAAATATTGAAGCATCTGGTTACACAAAGTATTGCCAAAAACTTGAAACTAATATCTTTATAACTAGTATCTTTACACAGATTTAAATATATTGGTTCTTTTTTTTTTCTTTGGTTTTGATAATTGTTGCTTAAAGAAAATAAAATACAAAGACTGTTGAAAAAAATTAGAATATCATATCAATCCCATGGAAAAGGTTTTTTTTCAGCTCATGTCAGTCGGTTCTGTAATGAGTGAAAGTTATTTCATGAATGTTTTAAATCTATTTAGGGCTGATTATTTTGAATGTGTTTTTGGAGACATCTAGCGGTCGCGCCAGGTACTGTTCAAAACTTGTATTTAAAAAATCTTTATTGAAACGTACACCTGTACAAACAGGATTCGCTAGCATGCACGCACTTTGTTCGTCAGTGGAAAGACTTTGCTGCATATGTCTCAATTCAGAGGTTGCCAAAAACTAACCCTTGAAACTTGAAAAATACCAAAATGTTGAATAAAAGACCAGGTTGTCACACAGACAACCACCAGATTCGTTTTGGTTGTCCTCCGTGAAATCTGGTTGTCTCGGACAACCAGATAACCGCTTATGTCGAACGCTGGCTTTAAAATGTAGATAGTTGCACTGCAGTTAGGTTCCACTTGGCCTTTACGTCTCTCTCCCTTCCTCACTCCATCTTCTTCTACGACCCTCAACTACACAATAGGCGCACTGGCTCATAGGGCGCCCCCTGCTGGCGGAAGAAAATGTATGACTTAAGTGCGCCTTTATAGGCGTGAAAATACGGTACAATAATATAGTTTTTTATATTTAAAATATATTTCTAGACCCAGTCAGTTCAGTAACATGTATCATAACATGCATGTTTAACAGAAAATGTTTGGACTGGATATTTTATTTCAAACACACAAGTTTACCCAACGTTTTCTTGGTGTTTTTTTTTTTGTTTTTTTTTGTCTTTTTAAAACCCCACGGGTTTGTTGTCCCTACCCTGCTCCCCCAAAACAGGGTCTCTGACTTGTTCACATTCACAAAAAAAAAACAAAAGCATTGTCTGATTGACCTACTAAAGGCACTTAATGTCTCCAGACTGGAAGCAGTGTTTGTGACTCGATGCTTCAGTTTGTCATGTAGGTGTATGACTGGCTGTGCAAGGTATAAGAGTTGATGGTGCACTTTAGTTTACCGGGATGACTTTGACCTGTCACTGGCCTCTCTTCACAAACCTGTCGTAGCTCGAAGGTGCTGTTCCAGCTTGTTGGCTCATCAGTGATAAGTTTCATGGTTGGTTGTCCCATATTTGCTGAACTTGAGTAAGCCTTTTCTTGGTTATAGTGCTTGATTGAAAGTAAGTGACCTTTTCCTAGCTTTATCTGGCGGATGCAAATGTGGGGATCAGAACATATGATTTTGTAACAAAAATAAATGGAGACCCTATGCAATGCAAACAAAATGCTGAATTTGGAGCAGTCTAGTAGATGCAATCATGTTTAATGCTGCGTCTGTCACAAAACAATTTACCCAGACCTCCATCACGCTCCTTCTGATTTGGGCCACATTGTTGACACAAGTGACTGAGAAATATTAATCCCAACCCAAAATGTACACAACAGCACATTCTCATTGATGTAGTGAGAGCCAAGTAAGCCTACATGTTCACAGCTTGATGTTCCTTAAAATTTTCACCGGTTTCACTGCCTCCAAGTATGTTTTAGCCACTGGTTGAAAGTCTGAAAATGGTGACAAAACGAATCCATAACGATTAACTTTATCAACTAATACTTGAGATAATTTCCACACAAATCTTTCTGGTTGATTAAACTTATGAGGGCTCAAAAACCTAAATATGTTCACTCATTCTCAACCATGTTGTGGGGCTTGTAGTTCTTAAAGCTAAAATTCAATAGACTCGTCCAGCATATGCTTCCTGGCATAAATGTATAGGAAATGATTACCAATAAATCAACTAAGTGGTTGAATGGCTGTATACCTGAGTTTATCCTGGGTGCATCTGGGACTTGGCACTAGAAGTCAAACAGCCCAGCCATTTAGCTTTTCTACCTCTAATCAGGGTTGCTAGATTGGGCGGGTTTCTGCCCAATTGGGCTTCTTTTGGTTATGTTGGGCGGGTAAAATAGGCATTGGGCGGGTCTATAAAATTTGGGCTGCTTTTTAAAATATTTAGCGGTTTTTACTGTCATTATTATTTTTCTTATTATTTAAAATATCAATTAAAAGTATACTCATTAATATATTTAGCCTAAAAAAAGCACATGGTGAATATATGAAACATTAAAAAATGCATGTCACTTAGCTGGGGAAAGGTAAAACTCGAAACAACAAAACAGGAAATACTACAAAATAAAACAGGAAGTAACTCAAACCTAAACAGAAAAACAAGGAAACAAACACAGAGGCAAAGAAACTAAAAACCGTTACAGGTAGGCCTTTACTGGTGATAGCATCATGCCGAAGTGGGGAAACTACAAAAAACTTTACAAAAAGGAATGGGAAACTTATCTGGAACTAAAATGCTGGATTGCCCCTGTGCCAGGGGATGACTCGTAAGCTCGTTGCAAGTATTGTAATGCGGAAATTCGAGCGCAACGTAATGATTTGAAAGAACATGTCGCCACAAGAAAACACAAGTCTCGTTGTGTGCCAAGTGTTAAGTCGTTTGCTGTACCAACGGGGTCTGCTGCTGGTCAAAAGACAATACAAGATGACCAAAAACGTCGTGAACTGAGGATTGTGACGTATGTGGCTTGTCATACATCCATCAACGCAGTTGATGACTTGTCAGATATTATTCAAGATGAAGTCGGGGCATTCAAAATGCACAGGACGAAGTGCACTGCTGTAATAAAGTCTGTTCAGGCGCCACATTTTAGAGAAGAGTTACGTGAGGATATTGGCAAGTCTCCATATTCACTGTATCTTGACGAGACCACTGGCATATCAGTAAACAAGCTCCTATGTATCTGTGTTAAGTACCGATCAATGAAGCACCACAAGTTTGTCAGCACATATCTCAGACTTGTGGCGCTCTTGGACTGTAACGCAAATAGAATAGCAGATGCAGTTGTTGCTTTTCTAAGAGATTATGGCCTGGATCTCAAAAACTTGGTGGGGATCGCGACAGATGGAGCAAGTGTTATGGTAGGAAAAAAACACGCTCCTCAAGGAATTAAACCCAAGTCTCCAAGTCTTATCCACTGTGTGTGCCATTCTTTGGATATTTTAGCTAACAAAGCTATGCAACTTCTCCCAAGCAATCTGGAGTACATGATTCGCGAAACCTATAACTGGTTTGCTCACTCAGCAAAACGTCAGGGTGATTATAAAGCGGTTTGCGAAACCCTATATGACGGCGGCAGCCCGTTAAAGTTTATATCCCCCAGCTCCACTCGCTGGTTAGTGATCTCTGACTGTATTGAAAGAATTCTGGACCAACAGAGGATGTGCTTAAAATCCATTTTAGTTTATTATCTGATGCAGAGGATTCCGCGAGGATTTTAAAAGAAATGTACAGTGATAAAGCGAATATTCTGTACATGCACTTTCTTTGCCCTGTCCTTAAAGAAATCAAAACAGTGAATAAATACTTCCAGCTGGAAACTGGAGACACGCTGAGTGTATTTAGAGACCTTGATAGACTGTATATGTCTACTCTGAGAAGGATTGTTAAGCCCAGCGTCTTGCGTATGAACAATGATGTGCGACTGCGAGAGCTTGATCTTAAATCGCAGAATATTTACCTCAACCATCAAGATGCTGATCTGGGTACCACATTCCAAGAGCTACTGGAGGCCAGCCCACTTGCCCCAGAACAGAAAGAGAACATCTCGTCACAGTGCTTGGCTTTCTTTAAAGAAGTTCTGGCTCAATATCAAATGCGCCTGCCTGCTTCGATGGAGATGCTACGCAAACTAGAGCTGCTTGCCCCCAAAACAGTGATGTCCACTATAAACAGACCTCGAATCACAGAACTACAGGCGGATTTTTTTTCATGTCCTCAAGACGTCTTAGAGAGCCAGTGGAGAAACGTGGGATTAGCCGGATTTTCAAGCAAACAATCAATTGATGCTTTTTGGCTTGAAGTCGAACACTTCAAAGATGCTGGGGGAAATAACTGTTTTAAAGAACTTTCCCTGGGTCTAATCAGATTGCTCACTCTACCTATCTCTAACGCTCACATTGAGAGGGCATTTTCCCAAGGGACACTGCTTAAAGATGACACGAGGAATCGAATGGGTCTGGCGCTTGTCTCAAGCCTCACGGATGTGCGCTCTGGCCTGAGCAAGAACGGGTGGACATCAGCCAGCTTCAAACCTCCACAGCCATTGTTGCGGGGGTTTGATTCCTCCATGTATTAGCCATATTTGGCTTTTATTGACTGTACACAGTAATTGGTGTTCAACGTTCTTCAGTTCAAGAAAAAAGAAATACATTGAAAAGGTATCTGTTTTCTTAAAGCTGCATTTGAGTGACTAATTAGTCTTATTTTTTAATTTATTTTTTGCTCACACGAAAGCTTGTTTCATTCTCTATATATTACGCAATTGTTGCAGGGGGTTGATTCCTTCATGTTTGGCATTTATTGACTGTTATTAGTGTCCTACGTTCTTCAGTTCAAGAAAAGAGTAATAAACATTGAAAAGGTATAATCTCTAAAAGCTGCGTTAGTGATTAAATAGTCTTTTTCTATTTATTTAGTTTGTTTGGGTTTTTTTTGCTCATACGAAAGCTTGTTTCATTCTTTATATATTCAGCAATTGTTGCGGAGGTTTGATTCCTCCGTGTCTTAGCCATATTTGGCATTTATTGACTGTTATTAGTGTTAAACGTTTTCAGTTCAAAAAATAAAGTAATACACATTGAAAAGCTGCATTTGAGTGACTAAATGTTTGTATTTATTTTTTATATTTACACTGAAGTTTTACACTGAAGTTTCATTCTTTAAAAATTGTTGCATAACAAAGTTATGCAAGTTCTCCCAAGCCATCTAGAGTACACGATACGAGAAACCTATAACTGAATTTTCTGTAGTTATTTTACAAAAACATTTATTATAACAGATTTATTATGTAATTTATTATTATTGCATCATTTTTTTATCAGGCTACGCTATACTTTTACGTTCAACATTAGGTTTTTGCTAGGTTGAGATTTGGGCTGGTTTTTTTTGAGTTGGGCGGGTTTTATGATGAGTTTGGGCTGGAAACTGTCGCTCAGATCTGGCAACACTGCCTCTAATGCCCAGAAAGGAGCCAAAAGGTTGCATTGGTTTTAACTAACCAGCTTACTAAGGTGTGAACAGCCCAGCACTTATGCCTTTTTCACATGTGACTAAATTAGCATCTAAAATAAATCAAACTTTATTTGTATAGCATTTTTTTGACAACACAAGCCACTCAAAGTGCTTCACATAAAAACATAATCAAATTTAAAAACAAAAGGACAGGACATTAAAGAGATATTTTGTTCAAAACCCACACAATGCCAACAATCCCCCCCCACCCACACACACACACACACACCATGAAAAGAAGAATGATAAAATGATGGAATGTAGAGACCTGGCTTTGTACTGAAGTGGGGTAACAATTTTTTTTGGGGACATGTTCACATCGGTGACCCCCCCCCGCACCCCCCACCACCCCTGGTCAAGGTCACAGAATACACTGCTACAGGGTTGCCCAGATCTATAAAAACTTTGTCTGGACGGGTGGAAACGTAATAGTGGTTGATGAGCTGCAGGGAGAAGAATTTGGGGGACAGGCAGCAAGGTGAATCGCGCAGGGATTGTCAAAATTTAAAACACGCTGCCCGTCACATACTGCAGCCTGTGAGTATGTGTTTGGCTCCACATCTGCATGTGAGCAGTCTTTGTCACATCTACAGAACATTCAGACCTACGATCACGTTTAAAGTCTCAACGCCTGCATGAAGCTGAAACTCACCACGTATCAACCAGACTAGACCATCAGCAAAACCATGCAGCACCAGAAGTCGTAATAAAGCTAAGAAATACTCCTCATTTAATAGCAAGGCAAGGCAAGTTTATTTGTATAGCACAATTCGTACACAAAGTAATTCAAGGTGCTTCACAAAACAGAAAAATGTATTCAAATCACAATACGTCATAGAAATAATCAACGTAAAATTTACTTTAAAAGAAAAGATAAAATTAGAAAATTGGTTTAAAAAGAAAGGAAGGAAAGGACAGAAAAGTGCAGATAGGACCTTTCAGTCATATACACGGCTAAACAGAAATGTTTTAAGTCTAGATTTGAAAATGAACACAGAAGAGGCCTGTCTTACGACTTCAGGGAGGCTGTTCCAGATTTTAGCTGCAGAATATTGAAACGCTGATTCCCCTTGTTTAGTTCTGACTCTGGGAATCAACAGGAGGCCGGTCCCCTGAGGTCCTCAGAGTGCGAGATGGTTCATATGGCACTAACATGTCAGAGATGTACTTTAGTGCGCGACCATGAAGAAACTTGTACACAAGCAGAGCTGCTTTGAAGTCTATTCTTTGAGGTACAGGGAGCCAGTGCAAGAGACCTGAGCACAGGACTAATGTGATCATACTTCCTGGTTTTGGTCAGGACTCGAGCAGCAGCATTGTGGATGTACTGAAGCTGTTTTACAGCTCGTTTGGAGAGGCCGGTGAGCAGGCCTTTACAGTAGTCTAACCTACTGGAGACAAATGCATGAATAAGTATCTCCAGGTCTGGCTTTGACATTATGTTTTTGATTTTGGCAATGTTTTTCAGATGGTAAAATGCCGCTGATGTTACTGACTTGATATGGCTGTTAAAGTTTAGGTCAGAGTCCATGATTACCCCTAGGTTTCTGACTTGATTTGAGGGTTTAAGAGACAGAGGATGAAGGTAGCTGCTGACACTTTCTCTTTGTTTCTGTGGGCCAAAAATAATAACTTCGGTCTTGTCTGAGTTTAGCTGGAGAAAGTTGTTCTGCATCCACGCACTGATCTGTTGGAGGCAGTGGTTGAGTGAATCCACCGGCCCATATTCACCTGTTGTCAGTGACGCATAGACCTATGTTATCACTGCGCATTAACTGCCCTAGTGGTAGCATGTAGAGGTTGAACAGAAGGGGTCCCAGGATCGATCCCTGGGGCACACCACAAGTCAAGGCCATGTAGTCTGAGACGCAACTCCCAATTTCAACAAAGTATTTCCTGTCTTCTAGATAAGACTTGAGCCCACCTAGGGGAGATCCAGAGATGCCAACCCAGTCTTGGAGTCTGTGCAAAAGGATCCCATGATCAACAGTATCAAAGGCAGTGCTCAGGTCTAGCAGGATTAAGACAGAGACTTTGCCATCATCAGTGTTCAGGCGGATGTCGTGGGTTACCTTGATAAGAGCAGTTTCTGTGCTATGATGGGGTCTAAAACCTGACTGGCAAACATCTAATGAATTGTTTAATAAGAGAAAGTCAGTGAGCTGTTGGTAAACGCCTTTTTCAAGGACTTTTCCTAAAAATGGCAGATTAGAGATAGGTCTGTAATTATTCGGTACAGTGGGATCAAAACCGCTCTTCTTCAGGAGGGGTTTAATGACTGCATTTTTTAAGGCCTCTGGAAATATTCCAGATTGAAGAGACATGTTAACTATTTGAGTAATTGGTGGCAACACACTGTTCAAGACAGACGTTAGAAATCTAGTGGGTAACACATCAAGGCAGCATGTAGACGAGCTCAGACGGGTGATGGTCTCTTGGACAGTTTGGTCAGTGACAGGTACAAAGTGAGTCAGCTTGGAGTGAGTAGGTGGCCGTTGGATAGTTACATGTGTTGTGGAGTTGATGGCCTTTTTAATGCCCTGAACCTTGTCATTAAAAAATACAGCAAACTCATTACATTTAGGTGTGCAAGCCAGTTCTATTGGTAGCTGGGTTGGAGGGTTAGTTAATCTGTTTACTGTTGTGAACAGGATACGAGAGTTGCTGCTGCAACTTCCAATGATTTCAGAGAAGTACCTTTCCCTTGTTCTGCATAAGATCTGGTTGTAAGCGTACAACTCCGCCTTATACATTCCATAATGAACTTGGAGTTTTGACTTGCGCCACTTTCGCTCAGCTCTGCGGCACTGTTGTTTTTGTGCCCTGACTAGATCATCGTTCCTCCAGGGAGCTTTCTGTCTGTTTTCTCAATTTAACCTTCATAGGGGCAATGGCATCCAGAACATTCAAGATGCTCGAAGTAACAGAATTCAGTATTTCATCAACATTGGCACCAGAGGCGTTTTCAGGGTTTATCATTTCTACAAACTGTGCCCTAGTGCTCTCATTTATTTGTCTCCTTTGGACAACTGCAGGGCCAGGCGGTGGTTTGGGAGCAACAGACAGGTCAAAGAATACACAGAAATGATAAGAGAGGGCGACATCAACCACAACAGCATAACAATGTTATTAAAAACAATCCACAGACTTATTGTACTTTAAAAGTGTTAAAATTACATAAAATGCTCACGTTCACTTGTATTTTCAGTTTTAAACATATTGTTGCAGACTGAGTTGGACTGGGTGGCGGTTGTTGGGTTGCGTTCTAAATTCTGGAGTTCATTAAACGCATCATGCAGAGATCTGATTGGCTCTCAGTTCTGTCGCTCAGCCTGTTGGGTAGTTTGGACCAATGGGGTTTAGCTATGGGACGAATAAGGGAAATGGGAGTGTTGCGGGAGGGGGGAATAAGAAGGGAGAAGCGCTCTAAGCGGGAGAAATTGAGGAGTTGCTGAATTAGTTGTACGCCGTTGGTTGCGGTCTGCAGTAACTAGAATAAAGAACCTTAAAGAGATTAAGTCTCCGTGCCTGTGTGGGAAAGGGACGCTACATTATTGTATGGCTCTTTCGAAATTACATTTAAAAATATGTGGCGTTTATGGCTCTCTTGGCCAAAAAGGTTTCCGACCCCTGCCTTAGAGGCATAGGCTATCACACACTCGCCTTTCTTTTTTTAATTGGTTTAAAGGAGCTGCTATGTCAGCAAAGTGAGGGATGAATTTATTTTACCAGCCCGCTAAGCCAAAGAAGTGTTGGAGTGTTTTGACGTCAGTTGGAGTAGGGAAATCCGCCACAGCTTGGGTCTTCTCTGGATCCACCTCCACACCATTTTCAGACACGAACTGTCCTAGGAATCGCAGCTGTCTCTTGAAAAAGTGACATTTTCACATGTTTAAACTGATGTTCTTCAACACATCCCCCCCAAGTACGCAGTGGGCTTTCTTTTGTTTTCGAGTACACAATATGTCATCCATGTACACGAAACATACTTCCTCTCAGCTCAGCCAGGACCTTCTCTATCATCTGTTGGAATGCAGCAGCCACAGTTTTCAACCCAAATGGCATACATTTGAATTGGAATAAACACAGGTGTGTTGACTCATGAATGCAGTCTGTGGGATACTAGTTTTATCCATTTCTACTTGCCAATATCCCACCTTTAAATCTAGGGAGCTGAACCAGGAGGTGCCTTCCAGGGACTCCAAGATGTCATGTATAATAGGCATAGGATAGGCATCAGGTAAGGTCTTAGCATTCACTTTCCTGTAGTCTACACAAAAGCAGTATGATCCATCTGGTTTACTAGGACCACAGGGGACGACCAAGCTGACTGAGATGGTACGATGATCTTATCGTTTAGCATTTTGGTTATGTGTTCTTCAATGATGTCCTTTTTCATCGGAGAGACCCGGTATGCTCGAGACCTTTCAGGAACTTCATACTGTAAGAAGATGGGTCTCTGTCTGGGATTGACCATCTGGGATTAGTCTGAACAACTGTTGCTCTGACTGAATCCCATCCATGAGTGATGAAATGTTGATCCAAATAAGTGTCTGTGTTTTTCTTTTTTGTGATGTTGTCTGTGTTTGGTGAATGTAGCAAACAGTGTTTCCAGTCTCACCAACATAGTGCATGCCACAGGTGGAACAAGAAATTGCATAAATGCAGTTTTTGGAATGAGGGCTCCCTCTGCATAAGGATGGAAAAACATTTTTGTTGTGGTAGCTGCACAACCAATCTAAATATTTGAAAAAGGAAGCTAGTGTTCTAGATTTAGGTTGTTTAGGGGGAGAAATCTTGGCTCTGACTAGGATGTTCCTGAGGTTTTTATTCCTTCTGTATGCTGGCAGAAATCGATGTTCCTTAAGTAGCCTCTAGTTCTGAACCAGATCCCAGAAGTTCTTCCGGAGGATTCTCCCCATCTTGACTGTGGCTACAGAATATGTTGTGATTATTTTATTTAATTCAATTGTTTATTTCAAATCAAAACAAAAATTACATAAAATAAAATAAATCAATACAAGACTTTGAAAATGTGATTTGACAGGGGGTTGAAAGAAGCTTATGCTCATAAGAATCCAATCCCCCACTCAACACCACTCATAAACGACAACAACAAAATTGAACATTTAAGAATATAATGTTAACACACTACATAAGACAAAGACAAACATGCCCAAACACTCCGACCACACCCACGTAAAAGATAAGATAAAAAAGGGAAGAAAGAAACAGAAAAACCTCAGCTGAAAAAGAAACCAAAACATACCAATAACACAAGTAAGCATATATAAACACATGTTCTTTTGTCTTTTCCTTCTCCCTCCTCCTTCAGTCCCCCCTCCCTTCCTTCCTATTTTTTTCCCATCCTTTATGTATGTATCTTTTTTCTTTTTCTTCCTTTACCTTTCCCTCTCCCATAGCTTATGGAGATTCAATAAAGAAAATAAATAAACCCACTTACCTATAGATGTGAAACATGCATGTAAAACAGGTATACCATAGCCCCACTGTATTCCTAAGCCTGTTGATCATTGTTACATTGCTTCATGGTACTTATTCATTATGTATCTTTTAAAGAAACATTTAAACTGGACAAGACTTTTACAAGTTTTCATATCCTCCAGCAGATTGTTCCATAGTGTGACACCCTTCACTGAGATGCACATGGATTTTTAGGGTTGTCCTTACTTTAGGTTGATAAAGTTTGTTGGTTCCTCTCAGGTTGTATTTATTTACCGCATCTCTGCTTTGAAACAAAGTTTGAATATAAGATGGCAGAGAATTTATTGATACTTTATACATGATTTGAGCAGTTTTAAAATCAACCAAATCCTGTAATTTTAAATTAAATGTTAAGAAAAAGTGAACTGGTGGGTTCATTATATTTAACTTTGAACTAATCTGATTGCTCGCTTTTGAAGTATAATTAAAGGATGCAGATTTGTTTTGTAACAATTTCCCCAAACTTTAATACAGTAATTCAAATATGCCATTATGAAGGAGTGATACAAAATAAATAAGGCGTGTTGATTAAGCATCGAGGTACATCTTTTCATCACTCCAACACATTTAGCCACTTTTGAACGTAAATACTGTATGTGAGGTTTCCAACAAAGCTTATCAATAATTAAACCCAAAAACACATGTTTTTTCTCAATAGCTGTATTATTGATAATAATTTGCACTGGCAGTTCCTTACTCTGTCTCCAAATAACATAAATGTAGTCTTTTTTAGATTCAAAGATGGCTTATTCCTTTTAAACCAATATTTTAACTTGTAAATTTCTTGAGTTATGTCACTTAAAAGTTTCTCTAAAGTCTCACCTGAACAAAGAATGTTGGTATCATCTGCAAAAAGTATGAATTTCATAATTTGTGATAATTTACACATCATTAATATAAAGTAAAAACAGGGTTGGTCCAAGAACTGAACCTTGAGGTACACCGCAAATGATTTTCCTATTTTTTTATTTATAATTACCAATTTGTACAAACTGTTTTCTATCTTCCAGATAGCTCTTTAACCAGTTTTGTGTCAATCCTCTGATTCCATACTTTACCAATTTATTCAGTAAAATATGAAGGTCAATCGTATCAAAGGCTTTCTGTAGGTCTATACAAATTCTATCCATCCATCTTCCTCCTCTTATCCGGAACCGGGTCGCGGGGGCAGCAGACTGAGCAGAGATGCCCAGACTTCCCTCGCCCCAGCCACTTCCTCCAGCTCCTCTGGGGGGACCCCAAGGTGTTCCCAGGCCAGCCGAGAGATGTAGTCTCTCCAGCATGTCCTGGGTCTTCCCCGGGGCCTCCGCCCAGTGGGACATGCCCTGAACACCTCTCCAGGGAGGCGTCCAGGAGGCATGCAGACTAGATGCCCGAGCCACCTCAACTGGCTCCTTTCGATGTGGAGGAGAAGCGGTTCTACTCCGAGCTCTCTGTGGGTGACCGAGCTTCTCACCCTATCTTTAAGGGAACGCCCAGCCACCCTACAGAGGAAGCTCATTTCAGCCGCTTGTATTCGGGACCTTGTTCTTTCGGTCATGACCCATAGCTCATGACCATAGGTGAGTGTTGGAACGAAGATCGACTGGTACATTGAGAGCTTTGCTTTTCGGCTCAGCTCTCTCTTCACCACAACGGACCGGTACAGCGACCGCATAACTACGGATGCCGATCCGCCTGTCGATCTCGCGCTCCGGTCTTCCCTCACTCGTGAACAAGACCCCCAGATACTTAAACTCCTCCACCTGGGGCAGGGAGACTCCACCCACAGAGAGATGGCAAACTACCTTTCTCCGGTCAAGAACCATGGCCCCTGGATTTAGCGGCGCTCATTCTCATCCCAGCCGCTTCACACTCGGCTGCAAACCGCTCCAATGCACACTGGAGGTCCTGGCTCGATGAAGCCAACAGGACAACATCATCTGCAAAATGCAGAAAGGAAATCCTATGGTCCCCAAACCAGATCTCCTCCGGCCAATGGCTGCGCCTAGAAATTATGTCCATAAAAACTATGAACAGAACCGGTGATAAAGGGCAGCCCTGCTGGAGTCCAACGTGAACTGGGAACAGGTCTGACTTACTGCCGGCTTTGCGAACCAAGCTCCTACTCCGGTCATAAAGAGACCGGACAGCCCTCAGTAAGGCTCCCCAGACCCCATACTCCCAGAGCACCCCCACAGGACACCACGGGGGACACGGTCGAACACCTTCTCAAAGTCCACAAAACACATATGGACTGGGTAAGCGAACTCCCACAATCCCTCCAGTACCCTAGATAGGGTGTAGAGCTGGTCCACTGTTCCACGACCAGGACGGAAACCGCACTGTTGTTCCTGAATCCGAGGTTCGACTATCAGACGGACTCTCCTCTCCAGAACCCTGGCATAGACTTTCCCAGGGAGGCTGAGGAGTGTAATTCCCCTGTAGTTGGAACACACCCTCCGGTCCCCCTTCTTAAAGAGGGGAACTACCACCTCTGTCTGCCAGTCCAGTGGTACAGTTCCCGGCTGCCACGCGACGCTGCAGAGACATGTCAGCCAAGACACTCCTACAGCATCCAGAGACTTGAGGTACTCAGGGCGGACCTCATCCACTCCCGGGGCCTTGCCACCGAAGAGCTCGTTGACTACCTCAGTGACTTCAGCCCGGATAATAGACAGCCCCACCCCAAAGTCCTCATCCTCTGCTTCTTCAAAAGAAGGCGTGACACTGGAATTGAGGAGATCCTCTAAGTATTCCTTCCGACGCCCAACAATGTCCCCAGTCAAAGTCAACAGCCCCCCACCTACACTGAAGACAGTGCCTGTGGAGAACTGCTTTCCCCTCCTGAGGCGCCAGATGGTTTGCCAGAATTTCTTCGAGGCCAACCGATGGTCCTTCTCCATGGCCTCACCGAACTCCTCCCAGGCCCGAGTTTTTGCCTCCGCAACAGTACGGGCCGCAGCTTGCTTAGACTCCCGATACCTGTCAGCTGCCTCTGGAGTCCCGCAGGCCTGGTAGGACTTCTTCTTCAGCTCTAGCTTCTTCAGTCCTCCCCCAGGAGGACAATGGAGTCCCCAGTTGGGGTACTTTCCAGTACCCCTTCGAGAGACACCGAGAAGGCCTGGTTCTCCAAACTGCTGTTTGGCCCGTAAGTCGAACTCCAGTTAGAGACCTGTCCCCCACCCAAATGGTGGAGGGACATGACCCGGGGTGAACTCCAACACTTGGCGGCAGAGCTGGGGTTAGGGTAAGCCCGCCGCCTCTCACCTTGGTCAACTCCAGAGTGGTAGAGTCAACCCCTCTCTAAGGACTGAGTTTCAGAGCCCAGGCTATTTGTGGAGGTGAGCCCGACTATATCTAGACGGTATCTCTCAACCTCTCGCATCAGCTCAGGCTCCTTCCCTCCCAGAGAGGTGACGTTCCATGTCCCAAAAGCCAAGTTCCATGTCCGGGGTCTGGGTCGCCAAGGCACCCACCCCAAACCACAATGCACCGGCCCCTTTTGAGCTCTCCTACAGGTGGTGGGCCCATGGGAGAGTGGTCCCACGTCGCTCCTTCGGACTGTGCCCGACCGGGGCCCGTGGGAAGAGCCCCGGTCACCAGGCGCTCGCCTGCGAGCCCCAACCCCGGGCCTGGCTCCAGGGTGGGGCCCCGGTGACGCCAATTCGGGCAACATAATTGGTTCCTTGATATTTCTCTTCATTGGGGGGGGTACTAAAACCGCTCTTTGTCTGACTCGTCACCCAGGAGCTGTCTGCCATGGGAGACCCTACCAGGGGCTTAAGCCCCTGACAGCTTAGCTCCTGGGATCACTCAAGCCCACAAACTCCCCCACCACGTTAAGGTGGCGGTTCACGGGGGGAGCTATAAAAATTCCAATGATGAATTTATTTTACTTCAATACAATTATTAATCTCTTCAAGTTCAATTATAGCAAGTGATGTAGATCTTCCTTTGTCGAAATCCATATTGACTGTTAATTAGCAAATTATTTTTCTCTATAAAATTAAGTAATCTTGAATTAAATAGTTTCTCCAATATTTTAGAGGCAAAAGGGAAATTGGACGGTAATTGGTAAAACAATGCCTATCTCCAGTTTTAAATAAAGGAATTACTTTGGCAGTTTTCATTTTGATGGGAAACTGTTCACATTTAAATGACAAATTGAAAATATATGTATATATATATATAATATTTAATTATAATAATATAACATTTAATCATAATAATATAACATTTAATCATAGGTAAAAGGGGGGATAATTCTATAGATTTATGCTGTTGAAATGACTTGAAGCATTTTCTTAAAATGGAGCGAGAAAAGCCCCTTGTGTACCATGAAGAAAAAAGGATTTTGGTGTCCATCTTAAAGTCTGACTGTTGTGTGCAGATCCTATGAAAATGGAGCAGCTGGGATTTAACCAGGCCTGCAAATGTGTGTTTGGGATGAAAACTGGTTTTATATAACAGGGCATGTGTCTGTGGGTCTAAAATATATCTTTAATATTTAATTTATGTGATGTGGAAATTACTTGACTTGAGTTTGATGGAAGGGTTGTGACTATTGGAGTCCTCAAGAAAGCCCCAATCTCCTGCTCAGAGTGAGTCCACATGCCCCAGATGTATTCCAGGTACCCGTGGTAACAGAGTGGCTTTAAAGCATATTTTTGCGATGCTGCGGATTTCCGCTGAAGGAGAAAAATATGTAATCGCCTTGTAGATATTTTCTTTGCGTGTTTAAAAAGTTGAAAACAAGGAAACCACTGGATTCGATCGGATAAAAGATAAACAAAATTTATTTCCCTGACAATATTTCTAAAACATAGTTAAACAAAAATATAACGAACGCCCAGGTCCTCAAGAATTTCCAGAGCTAGCAAAGCACCAGCTTAACAGTGTCTTAACTTGCCAGAGAGAGACAAGGGGATCTTCTCCGTCCGGCGGTTTTGACCTGTGGATTCAGCCCCCTCCTCCGGAATGCAACATGGCTGCTACACTCCTCCTCTGGACGCTCGGATTGGCCGGCAGAAGAGACTGCCCACTTCTTTCAGTCCATATTTGCAATCCCAGCATCCGGTTCCCGCCGAAAATGTCCAGGGGGTTACCTGACAGGACGTGTCCGACCCCCAAATGAGTCCCCATGGGGGTCCAACACAATCGCGCTGATCCTTCGCCGCAGGCAGTCAGTCTCAACGCTTTGTCCTTCACATGTGAGTTGGCGCCTTCAGAGGTTCCCATACATTGAATCGGATCCTAAAGTCAATTAATTTATGGTCCATGTCAGACCTACAGCCAAGTCTTCCAGATGGTCTTAGAAGATCAAAGACTGTTTCTCCTGAAGGGGGATGAGTTTGGAGCTGCAGCCCTAAAACCTTACATATGCAATGTTCAGGAAGTCCCTTTAAAATTCAAAGGACGGGAACCACACACACTAAACCTGAAAGAGAACCTTCAATGAAATAAGGATAAGACAAAAGAAACTAAGAGAAATGAGGACCACAAAAATAGAAATTCCTTCACCACTCTGCCATGAATATGTTGGCATAAGCTGTTGCAAATTTCTAATAATTCCAGCAATTCCTTATCCGGTCGTTTTTTGTCGGTATATTTCCGAAAAATCCTCTTAATACAGGCAATTCCCTCTTTGTGATCAATATTTGTATATAAACTATCAATGTCCATGGTAAAAAATAAGGAGTCTGTTGGGATTACTATCTGTTTAATTTTTTTCAATAAAATTGTACGTGTCTTTGAGATAACTGTCTTGTTTGTTAGATAATGGATTTAAAAAGAAGTCCAAATTTTTAGCTGTGTAATAAGTCTCACTTTCGCAGTCTGAAATGATTGGTCTGCCAGGAGGAATCTTAAATGGAATTTTCCATTTTTGAGGATCTTTATGTATTTTAGGTAATAAAACCATCTGGGTCCCAGTTACGAGGTGCCCTGGAGGCACGTTTTTTTGCTTCCAATCAATGAACTTCTTTTACAGTAAATTGTTAATAATTTTGTCTACCAAGGGGATTGTGTCCAAATAAATGGGTCTCTGAAGTTAAAGATAATAGGACTTATCATTTAATTGTCTGCAAATCTTTTTTGTCCATAATTACTGTTAAACTTCCCTTATCGGCTGGTTTAATCATAATGCCTTTATTTTGGATCAATTCTTTAAGAGCTCACTCAGATTTGGTGGATTGTGAGTGATTTCAAAATCCTTCTCAAAATAAGAAATATCCTGATTAATTAAAGTATTCATTTATGCTGGGAGAGTTGCAGAAGAGGGTATCCAACCTCAGCCATTCACGCAGAAATTTGATTAGATGCTGTCATTATCCTTATAGTGAATGCTTAACTTAATCCTGCGATAATACTCCTGCCGTGTCTGGATTAAAGGATCAAATTCTTACTATTACATTTGGGTGGGATGAAGGTAAATCCTCTGCTCAGCAGGGAGAGCTGTGTAAAAGAAAGTTATCATACAGGTTCATAACTCCATCTTTCCCCTCTCTCTGTGACAGGTTTATGGGAAGAGTTAGTTTAACCAGGTGCTCCAGCATCCTCTTGGCTGTTGCTGCAGTCCAGTGGACGTTGTCAGTTTGGGTCTCAAAGTTCTCGGCTGTGCTGATTGAGATGAATAAGGATGTAAGGTGATTAGAGAAATTAACGAGTGGAAGGATATTTTGGCATGCAGAAAAGTACTGCTGTCTATCTCAATCAATCTGAGTAAGTTTTGCTTCATTTGTAAGGGGTTTGAATCATCCCTATCATTGATCCCAAATGAGAGAGCGAGTTTTTCAGTTGTGTCAGAGGGGGTGTTTTGTTTCTTAGAATGTGTTGTGCGTGTTTCAGTTTTGCCCCAGGGAAACCATCAATTTGGACTTCAGGATGCCTAATGGGCGGAAATCGTTTCACGTTAGTCTCCCATAATAATAATGGGTTTCAACAGTTGTAATGTCCAATTTTGGAATTTGTCCCCTTGGTGGTTGTGCATGGTCTTTACAGTTAAATGAGATTGGCTATCGCCCTGTGTATGTTCAAGTGGTGTGAGTTTAATTATGGGGTAGGGTGTGAGAAATTTTGTAGAGATCCTTTTTTTAATTCCTGGAATCCGTTTCCTGGCCTCCCTTGTGGATGATGCAAAAATCGTTGGTCTTAGTTTGGTTGGTATTGCTTTGCAAATGACAGGACGTGGGTTGGCTCTGATGGTTCCATTGAGATTATTTAAGTGTTGGATCCGGAAAACAGGAAAGAGGGCCCTAGCCCACCCTTCCAAAGGTAAATATTTCTTTTCCATTGGTTCATATAGATGAGTTATGGATTTAAAATTTAGAATTTGGACTTAAAAAAATCTGAGGATAATCAGAAAACACTATTTTGATAGCTGACTGCAACTAAATTGTTGGATCTTCAGTGGTGATACCAACGGGTCAGCAGGCGTTTCGGCCGTTTATCTCCCAGACGCCCTTACCGTGGTGACCCCACAGGGTAATTAAATCCTGTGGTCAGTCCAATTGTGTGGTTTGTCGAATTTTCAATTTTATTGTTTTGTTTCAATACTGTCCGAAGAGAGTAGTTTTAGAAGAGCTTTAGAATCTAGGAACCTTTCGATAAATCAGTGGTTCCTGGGTCCATGTGGTCCTCCTAACCATCCAAGGTTAACGTCCCCTATCCCAAAGTTAGTGTGTTGCAAGAATTATTGAATGCGTGAAGCTTATCCTCTAGAAGACTGGAAAGCGATTTAGTACCCTATCAATCCAGGGTAACCTCACTAGGGGTGCTGTCCCTAGAGTCGGGACCTAGGAGGCTGCACAACTCACCGGAATCTCGGTTCCTCACTGGCTAGAAGTTGGCACCGTTATGTTACTAGCCAGCCCAAGTTTCCTTGAAGTGAAGAATGTCCTCAAAGACCCCGGTGGGTTGTTGAAGCGGAGAGCTGCGGTGGAGAGTTGGGGGCCATCCTCAAGGCTCTCAAAAGGTTCTGAAAAGACCTGATGTTGAAAGCGTCGATGGGTCAGGGCTCCGCAGGGTCCAGTCACTTCCTCCTTCTCAGGATGCAGGTGTTCCCTAACTCTGGTTAGGGGAAGTCTATGGCGGGGTGATTTTT
The DNA here is from genome assembly GCA_023969325.1 of Oryzias curvinotus. NCBI lineage: Eukaryota > Metazoa > Chordata > Actinopteri > Beloniformes > Adrianichthyidae > Oryzias > Oryzias curvinotus. The sequence continues at coordinate 24,544,070 of CM043721.1, forward strand.
ATGCACAGGCCATCTTGGCACTAGTCCACTGGTTACCCTCCCTTTAACTCTATAAAAAAACATATTTGGGATAGAAAAATGAATATATGTAGGGGAAGCAGGGTTAGGGTTAGGGCGAGAGCTCCATGCTGTATGCCTGGAGCTCTCATGTGCACAGGCCATTTCTATCTCCACTAATAAACAAAGTTCTTTTTTCTTTCCATTGACCCCAGGTTAGGGTTAGATTTAGGGAAAATAACCAGTCTCCCAATTAGGAAGGCAGGAGGTGCACAGGCCAGCCGTCCATCCAGACCTGTCCCCATTTCTGTTACGACGGGGGGTTGTGGGAGTACCCAGGCGCAGTGATAACCGTTTGTCTTTCAAACCCACAACAAATCTGTCTCTCACTACCTCGCTGTGAAGAGTGCTGTAGCTACGGTGCTCTGCCAGGGTTTGCAGTGCAGTATGGAAGCTGTCGAGCATCTCCATCTCCTGCTGTCATTGGTTGAACTTTGCTCTTTAAAAAATTATATTTCTGCGAGCCACAAAATGAGTATCCAGTATGAGTATCTAGTCTTGACTGTGTGGAAGTCGACTGCCTCCTCCGGACTCAGGTGCAGCGAGACCAGAATATCCTTGGCTTCCTCCCTCATGGAATAAATCAGTTCCACTTTATTTTATGTCCCCCACAGGAACATATCTCAACATATAAAGGTTCCTACCCATTTGTGTCACCTGATACTACACTAAGTGCAGAAAAACGAGTGGCCATCATTACTTTGAGAAATGAAGGTCAGTCAGTCCAAAAAATTGGGAAATCTTTGAAAATGTCTCCAAGTGCAGTCACAAAAACCATCAAGCGCTACACCAGCCTCAGAAATGGCAGGTTAACAGCAGCTCAGATTAGAGAGCAGGTCAATGACACACAGAGTTCTAGCAGCAGACACATCTCTACAACCACTGTTCAAAGGAGACTGTGGGAATCAGGCCTTCATGCTAGAATATCTGCTAGGGAACCACTGCTAAAGAAAGGCAAAAACCAGAAGAGACTTGTTTGGGCTAAAGAACACAAGGAATGGACATTAGACCAGTGGACATCTGTCCTTTGGTCTGATGAGTCAAAATTTTAGATTTTTAATTTTTTAGATTTTTGGACAACTACCGTGTCTTTGTGCGACGCAGAAAAGGTGAACGGATGGACTCTACATGCCTGGTTCCTACCGTGAAGCATGGAGGAGGTGTGATGGTGTGGGGGTGCTTTGCTGGTGACACTGTTGGGGATTTATTCTAAATTGAAGACAGACTGAACCAGCATGGCTACCACAAGATCTTGCAGCAGCATGCTATTTCATTCGGTTTGCGTTTAGTTGGACCATCATTTATTTTTCAACAGGACAATGACCCCAAACACACCTTCAGGCTGTGTAAGGGCTATTTGACCAAGAAGGAGAGTGATGGGGGGCTGCGCCAGATGACCTGGCCTCCACAGTCACCGGACCTGAACCCAATGGAGATAGTTTGGGGTGAGCTGGACCGGAGAGTGAAGGCAAAAGGGCCAAGAAGTGCTAAGCATCTCTGGAAACTCCTTCAAGACTGTTGGAAGACCATTTCAGGTAGAAGCTCATCCAGAGAATGCCAAGAGTGTGCAAAGCAGTAATCAAAGCATAACATGGCTACTATGAAGAATATACAATATGACATATTATCATTTGTTTCACACTTTTGTTATGTATATAATTCCACATGTGTCAATTCATAGTGATGCCTTCAGTGTGATTCTACAATTTTCATAGGCATGAAAATAAAGAAAACTCTTTGAATGAGAAGGTGTGTCCAAACTTTTGGTCTGTGCTGTACTTAAAATATAAAATGTAACAAATAGATAAAAAAAATTAAATAGAATAAAAAGGTGGTTTTATACAAATTTACACTATGGTTACCCGAAAATACATAACCTCTTTTTGTAATAGTAAAACCTGTTCAACATAAAAGGCCTTCAGCTCTCATCTGTTCGCTCAGATTGTTGGACAGAACAAGTTTGAAAAAATAAATAAAGTTTAAAAAAAGGGCACAGCATTTGAGTTCTTGCTCCACACCAAGAGAAAAGTAAGGTTCAGTGTTGGGTCAGAGTGTCTTTTTTAAAGTTGTTTTGGAAACTCCTCAAGACGTTGGTACTGACATGTTGGTACTGACAGAGTACTTGCTGACTCTTCCTAAAGCCTCTCTGGTGAGTATTTAATGAAACCCTATCAACAATGGCATAGATAAATCCGGTTCTGGGATGAGACCATTGACTCTCTAGGAGAGAACTGGACGGATCTCGTATGATGTCACCCGTAGAAAATACCGTACTTCTGGCTCCAGCATAATGAAACCATTTCAGTCGCCATTTTTCTATCATGCGGCCATTTGTATGGCAACTACTATTGCCAATCATGAGTGAGCTTGTTTGAAGTCCATACCCCTTCCACTGAAAGTGGGCTTAGGAGAATTTGTCAATGAAACATTCGAGGTGTAGTCCAGCGAGGGCCACATGTTTTTACTAAAGCATCTGATTGGCCAGTTTATAATTTAATTAACTTTACAATACAATAAAAATGTCACGAAAAAATAAATAGAATTAGCTTGAAAATGTTAAGGAAAGGGTATCAGAGCAAGAATGGTTATTCTGACCAATATAATGACTGAGTAAGAGCGACTTTGTTGGTGCAGAATAGAGACGAAATTTGAAGGTTAGAATGATGTGAATGCATTGCCTCACATCTGTGCACTGTGCCACAGGGAAACTTGAGATGTGCAAATAGAGATTGTATGCTAGAGTTTCCCGCAAAGAGCCCTACTTCACAGTATAGTATTGAGGGAGAATGAGAGGAGGGAAGCTGGGAGGCCAGAAGTATTATTGCATTAAGACATCAGATCCAGGGCATCATCATTTTTGTATTAGTTGCGTAACTGTAACGTAGTGCCAAAGTAAAAAGCCCGATAAAATTATGAAAGTGACAAATGAGAGCAAAACATGGAATAAAGTGAGGTGAGGCAAGGATGGATAAGTTCAAAATGAGATGGTGAGATGTCTTTACAAGCTTCTCAATAATCCAGGCTATTGGAGCCACAAGGATTTAGAGGTCTGGATAAATTATTCAGGAGGATGTCTTCTAAGACAGACGCCCACTCCTCTAAAATCTTAGAGAACCACTTGACGGTAAATGCTCCCTGGGACAAACCAGAGATTCTTAAAAAAGGTCTGTGCGCTTAACTCATACTACAATTCACATCCCTCCCCTTCTAGTCTTCCTCACCACTCATCTTGACCTTACCAAGAATCAATACTTGAAGCCAGATGCTTCACAACACTACACTGACAAAGGAGGGGCTACAGGAGAAAGCCTCCATATAATGTATCAAGTCTACTATAAAAATACATCCATCATTGTACTCACAGTTTTAGTGAATAAGAAGAACTACATGGCAAAGAAAGAACTTTCCCAGGATTCAATTCTGTCTATTTGAAATGTTTCACCACATACATTCAGTCAGAAACTGACACAGCTCAAACGTGGGCTTCATATTACCTAGTTGAGGCTGACAGCAAAACCAGCCAAGTGTTTTCTGAAGAGAAGCCCAATGCTGCCATCTTCAGGCATCAATGCAAAAGTACAAAATTTGGGTTGAGTTTACCAGACACATTGTTTACGTTGTTTATGATTTATTTTGAAAATAGTTTTCTAATTTTATTTTCAATAAACGATCAATAAAACGCAATAATAGTATTATTATTAATTGTCTTTAGTTATGTGGCTCTCGAGTCATTTGCTCACAAGAAAAGGATACCTCCACAAATGTAAATTATATTTATACAGTGGAGGAAATTAGTATTGCTTATTTTATAGGTTTATAGGTGATCTGACCTTGGCACCTTCTCCCAATTACTCTCTAAATCATGAAGGTGTTCATAGGCAAACGTCAGGCGGGTCTGCACATTGCGGCGTAAAGCATAACCAATGGTTTTCTTGGTGACTGTGGTTCCAGCTGCTTTGAGGTCATCAACTAACTCCTGCTGTGATCTTGGTTGGAGCCCTAGACCTAAAGGTGGATTGATGGTCATGTTATACTTCTTGTATTTTGGCACAATTGCACCAACACTTGTCACCTTAACCCCCAGCTTCTTGGTGATGGTTTTGTAGTTCATTCTGATCCTGTGCAGGTCTACAATTCTTCTCCCTTAAATTCACTGAAAGCTCTTTAGTAGTTGCCATATTGGAGATTTTGGAGTCTCACTGATTGAATGATTCTATAGACTTTTCTACAGGTGATGAGTTTAAACAGGTGTCTCTAATTAAGATAACAGGTTGATTGGGAGTCCAATTGGTCTATGTGAACCACAACTCTTAATGGTTGCTAGAGGAACAAATACATCTTTCCTACAATAAAATGCAAATAAATGTTTTTAAATTATTTAATGTTGATTTTATTTTTGGCTTCTTTGTGATTTTCTTTGTATCACTCTCCAAATGAACCTACTTTTAGGATGACAGACTGTCAATTTCTTTTTTTGGTGGGCAAACCTACAAAATTAACGAAAGATCAAATACTTGTTTGCATACATGCATACATGTATACATACATACATACAAGCTTTGTTTAAGTGTATGCTTTGGTATTAAGAATCGGCAACGCAGATCCTCCTTCAGCCTCCTCAGTGAGTCCTCCTTAATGCTCAAGATTGAGCCAATTTTCTGGATCTCTTGTTTGTGTTGCGTTAAACAGCTGACTCCTGTCTGAATTGAATTAATATTTAAAGCATTTTTTCCAGACTTGTACTTTATACTTTTTAAGGACGGAGACAAAGGTAAGTTTGTCTCTGGCCCCGTTCCTCTGCAGGTGTGTGTGTGTGTGAGTGCAGCCACCAGCAGACGGTGCTATGCCATCAACCCCCCCCCCCGCCTCTCGTGGAAGATTGGCGATGTGCGGCAATCTAGGTAATGTGCAGCTACATTACTCTTCCCGGGACGATGACGAACAGCAAACTTGTTTAGCTGAACCACCACATCCCAACGTGTCAGCCGGGTGTGGTGGGCCTTCATGGAATAAACTGAAACAGTCCAGCAGTTGTTTTGAATGCTGTATATTGTCGGCATGTGGCGCTGAGAGGTACTTGCCAGTAACCATTGCATAGGTCAAGGGTAGTGATGAAATTGGCGTCTCTGATCTTCTCCAGCAGATCATTAATTCAAAGCATTGGGTATGCATCAGGTCCCGCGATAGATTGACAACCTGCCCAGGGTGTCCCCTGCCTTCGCCCACAAGTGGCTGGGATAGGCTCCGGCAGCCCCGTGACCCCGAAAGGGACAAAATGGAATAAAATGAATCAATGATGAGCATCAGACTCAGAGGTGACGTTCAGTTTCCTGATGTCAATGTCAGTGTCAATGATGTCAGTGAGCTGTCTTTCTTGGACACAATCACAACTGGACTGCATCATTCGGAGTAGGAAGGCTCGATAACTCCTAGCTCCAGCATCTTTGTCACCTCATCGTTCAGACTTCCCACCAACGTCTGTTGTAATCAGTAAGGCTGTTGCCAGGTGGGTTGTCCCTTTTTGAGACGTATAGTATGTTCACTGAGTGTGGTTTTCCCTGGCTGGGCAGAAAAGAGAGATGGAACTTCATGAAACAGGTTGAGTAACTGTGTGGTCTTTTCAGGGGTAAATGTGACAGAGATTCTTCAACCTTTACATTTCTAACCAGCAAAGCCTTCTCTGTATGATGGTTAGGACCTTCTTTCCACTACTTGTGTAGGTTCACATGGTAGGTTTGTTTGTCTCTCTTCTTGTCAGGATGGTGCAACTTGTAGGTGAGAGGCCCCATCCTGCAGACAATGATGTATGGCTTTTGCCACTTTGCCAGGGATTTGATGGAAAAAGACGGGAGAAGCACAGAACCTTCTGACCTGGTTGGATTTCACGATGATGGGCCTGCTGGTCTTACCATGTCTTTCGGCTTCTCTGAGGTTCTTGCTGGTTGGTTTCTGCCTCTTCCCTGCACCTTGCCAACCATTCTCTCATTTCCAGGATGATTTCCAGCCATAAAGGAGTCTGAATGGGGAGCAACTTGTTGAAGCTTAAAGGAAATTCTCTGTAAGCGAACAACAGAAATGGCAGTCCTTCCAGGTCACTCAGAAATTTTGGAGCATCCTCTTTAGGGTTTTAGAACAATTCCACCAAGCCGTTGGTCTGTGAGTAGTATGGTGTTTGCAGAGATGCAAAGCTGCTGTTGCAACAATTTCACAGAATCTGAATTTCATCAGGTATTCCTACCCTGGAGAAAAGCTAAAATAATGCTCTCACAACTGCAGGGGTTGCAGGGGAAAAGCTTCTGGAAACTGTGTAACATATTTACAGACTACTAGGATGTACTCATTACCACTGGTGCTCCGAGGTATAGGTCTGATAATGTCCATTGCTACTCTCTTAAAAGGTGTGAAAATAATAGGAAGTGGATGCAGTAATGCTCTGTCTTACTTGTGTGTAATTGCAGTTTTCTGGCAAGTAGATCATGCTCCACAGTTCCATAAAAAACTTGAACCAGCAAGAAATGTTTTGTGATGACTCAACTCACACACCTCTTTGGGTGGGTCACCTAAGTGCGTGATGAGTGGCCGGCAGGTTGTTGGAAAGACTAACCGTCTGTGGTCACCATCAGCTAGATACAGAACATCATTAGCAATAAACTGCATACTTCCCAAATATTTGTTACTTTCAGTCATCACTTTGGCAAACAAAAGGTTTCAAGGTTTCATCTTTGTTTTGCAAGACTGTAACGTCATCTGGTATTTTAAATGTTTTAGCTGTCATTGGAATCTCAGGATCAGGTAACTTCAGTTTTTTCTCAAACAGTCTCTGATGACAAGACTTATTTTTGGCATTTCTTGCCACTGTCAAAGAGATGGTCATCAAAGTGTGAAAGACCTTCAATTCAATTGTATTTATATAGCCCAATATTTACAACATTAGTCATCTTAATAGGCTTCATGCCAGTAACTGTGTAATAAACATGAATCATAAAGAACATAAAGTCATAGAATTCAATAGCTGTTTGCCAAGCTAAACTAAACAGACAACTGGGCATCCCTGCCCTTAGACCCTCCTCTTCAGTAAGGAAAAAACTCCTTAAAAAAACTGATTCCAGAAGCAAAAAAGAAACCTCAGGGGTGCCCACATAAAGGAGGGATCCCCCAGGACGGACAGGTGATCTACTACAAGTCTTAGAGAGAATTAGCTTATCTAACGCCACAACTAAATATTTAACCCTTGTGCTATCTTGGATGACCCCACCCTTACTTTGACATGTTCTCCCTACCATGACAAAGGTGGATAAAGTGGAAAATTTTCATGTAATCCATTGAACCAGTGAAGATCACAAAAAATTGAAAAAAAAGGTTCAGAGCTCTGTCTAGTGAATCTATATGACCCAACTCCCAACGGTAAAGTGCCTAGGATAGCACAAGGGTTAAATAGTCCATCAGATGGGCTTCATCCAGATGAGTAGAGGGACAACTGGGGGCATGAGACCAGCCAGAGGTAGGGTCCACAACCAAGTGTAAGAGCAGGAGCAGAGATGAGGTACACGGTCAGGCACAGGAACACAGATGAGCCAGAGGTAAGGTCCACAGCCAAGTACAGAAGCACTGGGTTAGTCAAACAGTTTTACAATGTATTTCAAATATCAAACAACAAACATTTTCTATTGTCCACCCAAAGGACATAATCTATGTTATTTACAAAGATTACAATGATCCTGTCATGGTGCCTCTGTCAGTCTCCTCCCCCTTGCTCATCTGCTCTCTCCGGACGTGACCAGCTGACTCCACTCATCTAATCAACCTGCCGCTTCTTAGGGAGATCCACCACCAGTATCCTATGCCAGTTCGTTGTTCCTCAACGGTGCTTAGTCTGGTCAAGTTAATTCTCTCATTCCAAGTTTTCTTGCTCTCGCTAATTCTTGCCCACAGGATAACTTGTCCACGGGTTCTTACCTGATTTCCATGGTCAGTCTTGGTCCCACGTCAAGCTGCCGGTCTCCTGCCTCATCGCTCTGGAAGTTCTCCTGCCTTATCCCTCCAGCCACGCCGAACCTTCAAGCCGAAGACTCAAGCTCAGGCCTTGGACTCATCCTGGCAAAGCTACTAGCAAATACCACTGACCTATTATTAAATCTCTCATACTCACCTCTCGCCTCTTCAGTTTCTTCCGGGTTCCAGCATCTGGGTCTATCACGCTAGACGTATCATGACAGATCCACCTTTAAAAATAAAATGTGATCGCCCGGGGGGTGGTTGTTCTCTGCCTGCTGCCGCTGTTGCTGCGGCGGGGATCTTGGTGTGGGGATGGCTGGTCACTCTCCCTCCTTCTTTTCACATTCCATCATCCATTTAGAAGAACATAAACACTCACCTGAGCACAGGTGTTAGCTCACCTTTGCACTAATAGTTTGCATGATTGAATGAATGAAATATTTCACATTAGTTGGTTTAAAGGCATAAGTATGCGTATGTGAACGTTATCTGTATTGTTATCTGTGTGCATGTGTTGTGTACATGTTGACATGTGGACACCTTTGCAGTTAACAGGTGTGTTTATAACATCTGAATGTGTGTGTGGACAGGCCCCGCCCTTTGAGATTTGTATTACACTTGAACCTTACCGTAATGATAAACATCCAGTAAAGTTGTTGCTTTAGGCTGCTTCATGGTTCTACCCCCCCCCCCCTCCTATCCCCCCTCCTCTCTAACATCCCTCTCTCTTCTTCCCTCCTTTCCTTTTCCGTCCGGTCCAGCACCAAAGATTTTCAAACATGATGGAATTAATAAAGTTTGGCCTCAGCTACAAAAGGGGTTTATTCAGACATTCCTCTGGTTTGTCGGAAGATTAATAACCCCTGTTGTTAAGGTAAAATTTGTCCAACACAAGAGGCCTTCAGCTTTCATCTGTTTGCCCAGCTGTTGGACAGGACAAGTTAAAAAAAAAAAAATCCCAACTCAATGTCAGGTGAGTCACATGGCCTGTGGGGTTGGTCACTAACTTTCGAGTAAACAAGCAAGTAAGTAAGTGTATGCGTGGGGATCAGGTCGGCAACCCTGTGTGAACCCAGGGGTACCTGCAAAGGAACAAGGACAGAGACAAAGGTAAGTTTCAGTAAATGAATGGCGTGTCTGTGTGCCTGCATGTGTGCGTCCATGCATGTGTGTCTGTGCTTGAGAGCAGCCACCAGCTGATGATGTTATACCATTACATTCTCATGTCAGTATGGACCAAACTATCAGGAATGTTTCCACTACCTTGTTAAATCTGTGCTACAAAGGATTAAGGCGGTTCTGATGTATGTACTAGCATACACTCTCCATAGGGCAGGTCTGGCCAACCTTGGTCCTCAAGAGCCTCAACCCTGGCTGATTTCCAGCTCTCCCTGAACTGCCTGATTCTGACTACCTAAACCAGGTTTGCTCAGTCAATCAGGATGTGGAATCACTTGAGTCAGCCAATCAGCAGAAAGATGGTCACGGAGAGCTGGAAATCAGTCAGAATGGTGGCACTTGAGGACCAGGGTGTAGGGTTTTGGAGTGGGGTAATTATGTGTCAGTTTTGTTGTTACCTTCTGTTTCCAACTCCTCTAGTCTCCAGGTTTTTTTTCTTCGTTACTTTTCGCTCCCACCTGTCATCGTAATGGGTGCACCTGTGTTCAAGTATCTCATCCTGTCACCTGTTTATAATCTGTGTGTTCCCTCCAATTGTTTTGTGTTTCTTCTCAAGTGGCACGAGCAATCTAGCCTTGTTTTTCAGTGATCAGTGCTAAATTAAAGACTTTTTGTGTTGGAATTTCCTGCATCCTGCGTTTGTGTCCGCACCAGGATCCCATATGGAAGTTTTTCTGTTCCATCAGATTCTGAATATTTTTAACCCTTAAATTTTAACTCTGAATATTATCAACCTTTGCATTTTTATTCTGAATTTTTTTTTACCTTTGAATTTTCATTCTACATTTTTTTAACCTTTGAATTTTCATTCTGAATGTTTTTTAACCCTAAGATTTTGATGGCCCAGAAATTCAAAGTAAAAAAATTCGAAGGAGAAGACGCTGCGTTAAGTGTTTCACTAGAACAACTAATCGATCTAAGAACACATCGATATCCAGCCAATGAAATCAGGACAACGACGTGACGTCAGCGTTTGATACGTTTTACCGAAGCCAACATAGGTGCAGACTCGGCAGGCGGTTCATCGGTGAGTAATTAATACTTTACACATCTCTATTATAGTCTCATTGATCTCGTTTATAGAGCGCAAAATGTGCATCTTTTGCTTTTGTTTTATTCATTTTTTAAATTTTCCCTGCCACGAACTATGTGTTACCTTTCAGCTTCCGGGTTCAGACCGTTATGCTGCTTAATACAAGCCGGCTCATAGGCGTCCCCGCCGGATGCTAAAGAATATTTTACAGCTGTTGCCAGCGGTTCCTGAATCGCTATAACCCACGTTTGTGCCCCTGCATGGAGAAATGGCATCAGCTGACTCAGAAGCAGCAGGAAAATATACCAAGGAAGATAATCGGGGAGAATAATGATCATCCAAAGCATGTGTTTAACATCAATGAAACCAGCCTCTTCTGGAAGAAAATGACCCCTCGCACTAAACTGATGAAGGAAGAATGGGCTCCTGGTTTCAGGCACAAAGTGACAGAGAGACACTATTAATGTGTTAAAGGACACTATAGTACAGTATATTGCTCTAAATAAATAAAAAATTAAGCGCCCTACGTTGAGCAATATTCCAGTGTTCTTTAATAAATATTTCAAAAAGCATCAGAAGGGTTTTTGTTGAGTAAGGATCGGAGATGGACTTTCTTCGTCCGTGGGGGTGGGGGGTGGTTCTTGATATTCGCAAATTTGGTGTATTTACAGGAGTCTCTGGTCACTAACCCTAACCCCTGCAAATAAGGGGAATGATGTGTATTGAAGTTAAAATTGTCCCAACATGTTTAACACTTTCAAACTAATACTGATATTTCTTCATCGCATCAGTTGGCCAAAGGAGGAAGATGAAGATGATGATTGGTCTTCTGAAACCAAAAGCCGCATTTTGGGTATCGTGTGGAGTTCACTCAAATGGTAAGTTTGATTCATATATGGAAGTGCTACAAAAGTTGTATTTGGCTGCTATTGAATTCAATTTATAAAAGAAAAACTCAATTCCAGAAATAAAATAATAACATTCATTTATAAATATGATTATGATACTCTTATCAGTTGTGTTAATACATCTGTTAAAAATATATTTGTCCAAATTAGCCTTAAAGCTACACTGACTATAAAAATTGTAAAGTTACTTTTTTTTTTTTTACTAATAAACTGAAGCGTAATCTTTATTCTGGAATGTGCTTCATTAATCCTCACAGGAACAGCAGTTGAACTAATGAACCCAGCCAAATTCTGGACCGGATGGGAGATTTTGCCGAAGAACCTGTCTGTGGAGATGGCCAGCCGCTATTCCACAGCCTCCACCTGCTATGAGACCTTGAAAACTCCAGGTCATTACAAAGACTCCACATCTTTCAGATGTGATCTCCTTGCCTGTATGGAGACATGTCATACAGGATTTGGGCGCCTGAGAATTATTGGTTTCTTTTATGTTCATAAAAAAAGGTTTTGTTTTATCAGGAAGTTTGTTGCTGCATTGAAAAGAAAGAACAAACCATTTTACAGGCTCAAGCATTTGTTTCACAAATAAAAGTTCTTTAGAAACATTTTTTTTAAACAAATAACTTATGTACTGTATTGTCACGTAATAATTTCAATAATCAATGAGAACAAAAGGCTTCAAATCGCGGAGATTAGCCCCGTCCACTGCGACCCGAGTAATTGGATTTAACGGGAGAAAATTTAAAATTATTGTGAAAAAGATACAAAGTACAGTGGGACAAATAGTGACTCAGGTGTGTTTCACTGCTCTTCAGACTGAGCTGCTGTATCCTGACTCCCCTCTGCAGCGTTTTCTTCTTTTAAAGCCGCGGTGCAGGTGTGTTTGTTCGGGAGAAGAGCATAGTGATAGGCAGTTGTTGTCGCTCTTTTTTCTATGGATTTTAGAGAAACTCGATATTGCAAGAGAATTTGTACGTAAGTAATGTAAATTTGGCAAGCTGTTTTACGTACGTGTACATAGTAAACTGCAACGTTTTGACAAACAGGTAGAGAAGAAGCGGAGTGACTTTTTTAGCCAATCAGAATGCAGAACACAATGCACGATGCAAATCCGTGAAGTAGCGAAACCGTGAAAAGTAAACCGTTATAGCGAGGGATCACTGTACTGGTAGCTCTGTCAGTCTGCCCCAGGGCAGCTGTGGCTACATCAGTAGCTTACCATCACCAAGTATGAATAAGGAGTGAATGAATAATGAATACACATAGTAAGCGATTTGAGCATCTGGAAAAGCACAGAAAAATCCAATCCAATATAATTATTATTACTTGGTATTGCCACATCAACCACAACGGCTTTTCTTTGGTTTTTATTGGCCACTACAATGGTTGCTTATCATTACCATCCTGTTTGTATCTAGATGTCCCACAGCATCTTTGATCTCTCATTCTCAGAGGTGTTTCCTTCTTTGACCTTGGGGTTTCCAGTCCATTTTCAGCACACATGTTCCTGCACACTGTTCTAGTCACTTGGTTTTGGCGCTTCATGAAAGCTTTCCCTGCCAGCATCATAAACCCTGCAGTTATGTGCTGGGTTGTTTCTTTTTTTATTATTACTTTATTTTTATTAGTTTTTGTTACATATAAAAAAAACACAAACCACAACAACGATAACAATCAAAAACAAGGGTCAATTCTAGGTGCTTCTTGTGTCTGTTATAAACTGTCCATTTTTCCCATTTTTTATGTATTTGTGCCTCTTGCAGTCTCAGCCTGTATGTTATTTTTTTCGTTGAATAGATGACGTTGATTATTGATGTCCATTGCTCCTTTGATGGGATCGATGTAGTGCCCCAGTTCCTGGTCAATGATTTTTTAGCAGCTACTGACATAACTTTGAATAAGTATTTGTCACTTTGGTGGACAGAGTTTCCTGAGAACATGTACAAATAAAACAGTTCTGGTTCCAAAGGAATTGTATATCCCAGCACTTTGCATGTTATATCACACACCATCTTCCAAAATCCTGTTACATTTAAACAATTCCAATATACATGAGAATGGTCCACATTTAGTTCTCCGCATCCACGGCAACAGCTTTTTAACTGTTTGTTCTTCAGTTTCGGTGTTATGAAAAATCTTTTAAGGTTATTCCAAGCAAATTCTCTCCATGTTCGTGATCCAGTGGTGGTATAGTGGTGTCTCCACATGTCTAACCAATCCTGCTCAGTTATCTTTATGTTTAATTCTTTTTCCCAGTTACATTTTACTTTTAAAGTTGTGTTTTTGTCATACTCCATTAAAGATTTATATAGTGTACTAATCACTTTAGAATTGCTGTCTTTATATGCCTTTATTATTGTTTGAATGATCCCACCCTCATCCCCAGCAGAGCCACTTTGTATTTTAGTCTTATAATTGGTTTCTCATTTGTAAATATCTAAAAAAAAATTCCAGATTTTCAAGGTGAAATTGCTTAGAGAAGTTCTCAAAACTCTCCAGCTGTCCATCCTTCTTTTCTAATAAGCACCATGCTGTTATTCCTTTTGTAGTCCAATATTTAAAATTTGTGTCATATTTTGCTGGTTTAAATTGCCTATCATGTGCTACTCATTTTAGTTTTTTTGGACTATTCAGGATTTTGTATTTTTGCAGTAATTTGAATCATACTGTTAGTGTGTGATTTGTTATTGGATCTAGATGCATTTTCTTCGTTTCATATAGTTCTTTATCTCCAAGAATGTTTTGGATGGGTTCTTGTAGAGTTTTATATTCTATATTTTTCCATTTTCCAGTATACTAGGGATTGCACCAGCAGTATAGTTATCGTAGTTGTGAAGCAATATAGTATTCTCTTAGCTTTGGCAGTGCCATACCTCCTTTATTCTTTGGAAGCTGGAAGGTGCTGTATTTTACTCTGGATCTTTTACTGTCCCATATGAATCTATCTCTAATTGTTTTGTCCCACATTTTAAATTGCGTGTTGGAGACCTGTGTTGGTAGAGCTTGAAAGAGAAATAGAAACTGTGGAAAAATGTTCATTTTTACTGTTTCAATTCTAGAGCTGAAATCTAGTGGCAGAGCTGACCATCTTTCTATGTCTTTTTTTTATCTTTTCTTGTACTACAGAATAATTTTTACTGTTTATATTTTGAAAACCTAATGTAATTTCCACGCCTAAATATTTAATACTTTTCATATTCCAGTTGAATTTAAAGTTGTTTCTAATATGTTTAGAGGGGACGTAATTGAATTTTAAATTTGAGTTTAGAGAATATTTATTTTATATCCTGATAAATGTCCAAATGTTTGCAACATTTCCATAAAATGAGGAATTGATGTTTCTGGTTGTTCGAGATATGCATCAGCAAACAATCGTATTTTGTGTTCAACGCTATTCAGTAAAACTCCATTAATTTCAGGTTTTTCACGAATTGCCTGTGCCAGAGGCTCGATAAAAAGAGCAAACCGAGTCGGGGAGAGCCCACAACCTTCCCTAGTAGATCTTTCCAAATTAAATGTTCATGTTAAATTCCCGTTTATTTTATTTCTAGCCGTTAATTGTGAATATATTGTTTTTATTATTCCTACCGATTTGTTATTAAATCCCATTTTTTCTAACACTAGGAACAAAACATAGATTTTGTAATCTATGTTTAGTACTGATATAGGTCTGTAATTAGCACATGACTGTCTGTTTTTCCCCGGTTTTAATATAACTGAAATGATTGCTTCCGACCATGAAATAGGCATTTTATTATTTTGTAGGGTCCAGTTTAGAGATCTATGTAAAATTGGGGTAAGTTCATTTTTAAATGTTTTATACCATTCAGCTAGGAAGCCATCGCTGCCTGGTGATTTATTGTTTTTCAGAGTATGTATGGTTTTTAATATTTCCTCTTTTGTAATTTCAGCTAAGAGTATTTTATTTTGATTCAGTCCAATAAATAGTGGATCTTTATTTTTCAAAAAGTTTCTCCAAATATTGTTTTATATCTGTTTTTCTGTCTTTTATATTTGCTTCAGTATTCAAAATTCCAACATTCAGTCTCCATGTTGTTTGCTTTTTCCTTTTTGAAATGTTTATTTTCATGTGTAAAATATTATGGTCAGACACATCTGCACCCTCAATTTTACATTCTTCCACTCTGCTGATATCAGATTTAGAAATGAAAAAATAATCTATTCGTGAATGTACTTTGTGACTTGCGGAGTAATGAGTTTAGTCTTTCTTATGGGGATTTAATGTCCTCCATACATCAGTCCTAATTCTTCTATGGATATTTTGACAAATTTGGTGACAGTCTTTTTATGTTTGTGTATGCTAGTTGTGTCTAATCTGAAGTTTAAGGCTACATTGAAGTCTCCTCCGCAGATTAATATCTCCACAGCAATAACATTAAACAAGGATTTAAAAAATTGTTAACACTTTCGGGTGGGGCATATACATTAACTATTGTTAAAACTGCATCTCCCATTCTTCCTTTTTCTATAATGTACTGCCCATCCTTCCCCTTTATCACTTTGTCAATCTCTAAATTGGTTTTGTCCGATATCAAAATAGCAACTTCTCGTTTACGACCTTGTTTATATGAACTGTAATGTTTTTCATGCAATGTTTTTCTGAATCCTAGTTTTTAAGTTTCTCATGTTCTTGATCATTCAAATGGGTCTCTTGCAATAGGGTAGTTGTATATTTTCCTTTCTTAACTTTTGTAGAATTATCCCCCTCTTTTTTTGGCAGTGGTTAGCTCATTCACATTCAGTGAGGCAATACTCAAACTAGACATTTATTAAAACCATTAAATCCATGCACCTAGATAGTGACCAACTAAAAAAAAACACCTAAAAAACGAATTAAAAAAACGGTGCAACCTGAACATAAAAAAGAACTGTGACTTCCACCTGGAGAGAAGCATCGTCTCTCCTTTCTTGTCCCTGTTGGTGAGTGGGCAGGGTGATCTCATTCCAGATGGGGGTCTGCCCCTAGACATAAATCTAGAATTGTCCAACATTCCTTGGTCTTCAGTCTGTGAGCTCTGCCTCAGCATTTTGGTTTGAATCGGCTCCATTTGCAGATTCCATGTGTTTATTTCCTTTGGTATTCCTGAAGCCTCTCCTGTGCACGCTGCGCTGTTCCTCCGACCCGCTGCCATCCCTCCGCTGCTTGTGTCCGGTCCTGTCCCCTGGTGCTGTCGCTGCTTGGTGGATTGACATCGATCCCTCTCTTTTTTAAGACCTGTGCAGCTTCCATCACGCTGTTATAGCTTTGGACGCCGTCTTTCCAGTGAATCCTCAGCCTGGTGTATGTGGTTTGAAAACGGATTCCCTGCTCCTTCAAAACTTAAAAAAAAAAAAAGTATGAGCGCCTTTTTTGTACAATTTCTGCTGGGTAGTCATGGTCAAATTGAATTACAGCGGGGAAAATAAGTATTGAACATGTCAACATTTCTCTCAAAAAACGTATTTCTAATCGAGCTATTGACATGAAATTTTCACCAGATTTCGGCATCAACCCAAGTAATGCACACATAGAAAGAAATCCAAACATTTATGTCCATAAATAAAGTTATGTGTAATAAAGTGAAATGGCACAGGGAATAAGTATTGAACACGCTTGCTGAAATTTATTTAATGGTGTTGTTTCACTTTCGGCTTTTCCCATCAAACTAGGCAATGTTTTACGCCGGATGCCCTTCCTGAAGCAACCCTCTCAAGGCAACCGGGCTTAGGACCAGCACAGAGGTGGAGAAGGAAACAGGGAGCAGCTCGGATTTGAACCTGGGTTACACGGAGGGAAGGCACCGCAAACCAGCACGAGCTAAACCGGCTCCATACTGAAATTTATTTAATACTTAGTGCAAAAACCTTTGTTGGTGATTACAGCCTCAAGACGCCTCCTGTATGGAGAAACCAGTGGAATACATTGCTCAGGTGTGATTTTGGCCCATTCATCCACACGAACTGCCTTCAAATCTTCAAGGTTCCGGGGGTCTCTTCTGTGAACCCGGATCTTCAGTTCTTTTCAAAGATTTTCAATTGGATTCAAGTCTGGTGATTGACTGGGCCATTCTAGCAGCTTTATTTTCTTTTTCTTCAACCAGTTGAGTGTTACCTTGGCTGTGTGCTTGGGATCGTTGTCTTGCTGAAAGATTCACCCTCTTTTCATCTTCAGCAGCCTGGCAGATGACAGCAGATTCTGATCAATAATGTCTCGATACTTTTCTCCAGTCATTATTCCTTCAATGATATGAAGTCTACCAGTACCACATGCTGAAAAACAGCCCCACACCATGATGCTCCCAGCTCCAAACTTGACTGTTGGTAAGGTGTTTTGGGGGTGATGTGCAGTGCCATTTTTCCTCCAAACATGTTGTGTCTTATGACATCCGAAGAGTTCAATTTTGGTCTCATCTGACCAGAGTATCTTCTCCCAGAATGTCATGGGTTTATCCAAATGTTGTGTCGCAAACTCCAAACGAGCTTCAATATGCTTCCTCTTGTGGCTGCCTCTTGTGGTGTGCGTGCATGGAGGCAATGGCGGTTGAGTGCATTACTCATTGTTTTCTTTGAAACAACGGTACCTGCTGATTCCAGGTCTTTCTGAAGCTCTCCACAAGTGGTCCTGGGCTGTTGGAGAACCCTTCTGATGATTGTTCTGACTCCTCTGTCTGAAATCTTGCGAGGAGCACCTGGCCGTGGCTGGTTTATGGTAATGCCGTGTTCTTTCCACTTCCGGATGATGGCCCCAATGGTACTCACTGGAACTTTCAGAAGTTTAGAAATGCGCCTGTAACCAATGCCTTCAGTGTGTTTTGCAACAATAAGGTTGCGTAGGTCTTTGGACAGCTCTTTGCTTTTACCCATCATGCAATGCTTCTTGTCTAACACCTTGCTGGTGAGAAACCTTTTTAAAAGGCATCAATCAGGACTATACCAGCTGATATTACTTTGCACTAATAGGGGGCAGGTTAACCTTCTGAATACTGACAAACTCCAGCTGCTTTCTTGGCTTGCCAGACCTTTTCACCCCTCCTTTTCTTCATGTGTTCAATACTTATTCCCTGTGCCATTTCACTTTATTACACATAACTTCATTTATGGACATAAATGTTTGGATTTCTTTCTATGTGTGCATTACTTGGGTTGATGCCGACATCTGGTGAAAATTTCATGTCAATAGCTCGATTAGAAATATGTTTTTTGAGAGAAATGTTGACGTGTTCAATACTTATTTTCCCCGCTGTAGCTGGTCGTTCCCTTTTATTTTATTTTGCCAGGCTTTCTTCAGAATTGTGTCTTACATTTCAAAACTCAGAAAATTGACCACAACATGCCTCGGGCGCTCGCCTACTTTGGGTTTCATGGGGGGGGGGGTTTCGATGCGCACGTTGTATCTGTGGATCCACGTCTGCAGGCATGATCAGCTCTTTTCTAAACAACTCTTTCAGATATGTTGCAACCGAACCCCCTTCAACCTCTTCTGGTAGCCCGAAGATTCTGATGTTGTTTCTCTGAGCCCTTGCTTCAGAATCTGTGATTCTGTCTTTCATGCGTTGGATCTGTTTCTTTAGTGTTGTTAACTCACCATTAGCCTCCGTGTTGCATTCCTCCAGGCTGGCGATGCGTGACAGGGCCTCCGCCAAATCCGCTTCATGATTTTCCAACCTATTGTGATGTTCCTTGAATTGTCGGTCCATATCTTGTCTGTGGGAAGATATTTCGTGTTTCAATTCGTCCTTTAGTCCCCGCAGTTGCGTGTTTAGGTCGAGGATCTGACCGCTAATTTTTGCTAGCCTGTCTAGAATTAGCTTTGTGTCGCTGTCGCTGCGTTGGGTTTCGCTGGCCATGTTAGCTTTGTTAGCTTCGCTAACCGCTTCCTCCGTCTCCTGTTCGCTGTTTTCTGGATCGGTCGGGTCGGGCTTTTCTTTTTTTGCTCTTCGCCTTTTCCGCAGCGTATCTCCTCCACTCATATTTTCTCTTGTATTTGTTTTTTTGTGTTTAAGTTGTATTTGTGGAGTTTGTTGTTAAACCGAGTGTGGGAGCTCCAGACTTAGCGTGTCACCTCTAAACCCTCCTACTGGAAGCCGTGCTGGGTTGTTTCTGGTGGCTCTGATGTTCAGGACTGGCTTCTGTGCTGCCAGGACAAATGCTTTTGTTCTGGAAAATCTTGATGGAAGGAACTTGATCATTAGATAAGTAAACTCAAAGCTTTAATAAGCCATGATAAAACAGGAGAAACATAATTGTGACAATATAGATGACCTAACAATGATAAACTGAACAAAAAGCATTTCATTATAAAGGATCAGTGAGACAGCTGTGGATGACTTGAACCTGATGTGACTGTGACAGGGGTCACAGAAAGGAAAAAAATAAAAAGAACATGGCTAGGACCAACAAAAGGGCGTGTTCCTTAAAGTACCCCTCCCTAAAAGGAGAAATTCAATGCACAGGCAAGAAAAAACGAATCCATGTCCTCACAGCCAAACAAGAGAGAGGGTTATCACGACAAATCCTTCAGGAGAAGAGCAGTAAGACGACCAGTCCCAACAACCCTCCTCAGGGACGTGGAACGTGAAGGGAAGATATTCTGGAGACGCTCCTCAAGGACAAGACACATGAAGAGATTTGATCCTGGCAATCACGTTCAGGAAATGGAACCATAGTTCACATATTGTAGGTTGGTGTGGCTTGAAATGGGCTGCAGTAAAACCTTCACATTGTGTTGTGTGGACTGCAGTGGAAAGAGACCTGCCAACACTACAAAGATGATATTGCTGGGTCCATATTGTCAAATCATTCTGTCAGAACATGGCGATAAAGGACACAAAATGCAGGAAACTGGGCTTGATCAGCACAACTTCAAATACACATCTCTCTCTATATATATACACATTTGATGTATTAATTGTTTTAATTTGTAACCCCTTTTTGTGCCATCACGTCATTCTCTGGGCTGTTTTTATTCACAGCTGAAATGTATTAAAGTTCACGCACATGCAAAAAGATATGTTAGTGCGTCTCACCAGTGTGCACTCCCATGTGTTTATGTGTCAGCATCTTTTCCCTGAATCTTGCTGCTTCTGCTCGCCCGTATCATCTCTCAGCAGAACAATGCTCTCCAGTAACACAACACCGGGGGAAAATGAATTGCACTGCAGGACAGTCAGCTCTGCAGCTCCTGAATTTGGCCTTTGTTTCAGATCCAATATTACTGCTGACTATGTAAAGAATCTGTCCTGGTTTTTTCTAGGTGGTAGTACAAAATTTGTGGAATTCACTTCAACTAATAGGTCAGTTAATTCAAGGCATATGTGTTTTTACAACAGAATACAAAATAAATCCCACATTTCTACCGACTAGCTTCAACTTGAAAGGTATAGTACATGTATGAGACATTTGCTTCAGGATAAGGAAAGAAAATCTTGAATTTATGATAGTTTTACACTTAAACCTAATGTTATGTCTCATTCATATTTCATATTTAATGGAAAATGCAGGCAGATTTGCCCTAATGGTACTGTTTGGAAATTACAGGACCAATCCATAAGTAATTCTGTGTTTTCTAATTTTTTTTGGTATTATTTGACCTGTAAAGAACTTTGTGTTGGTGTTGTATAAAAAGTGCATTACAGATAAAGTTTGATTTCATTTTATTTGTTTTGACTTTAAAACAAGCTTTCTGGGGAAATGAAGAAATTTGTACATGTGGATTATTTTAAAAAGATTTACAACATGTACAGCTTTTGTGAACTTACCGTTTACAGATAATAACATTAAAATCAAAGGGCACTGTTTCCAAAACAAAAAAAACACAGTGAAAATGTATAGCAGACAGGGATTTTTGCTCTCCATGTTTAGACTGTTCTGTGTTTGGTATAACAAATAGCTGCTGTTTAGAGCAGTGATGTCTTAATAAATGGTCTCCTTATCATCTATTTGCTTGCTACTCTGCTGTGTAAATTCTGCAATCACTTTAATTAGAGGTACATGCAAAGACGTAATGGGAAAAAAACAAGCACACATGTGAGGTAATGCATGACAAATGACCATATTAGCAATTTGATATCTATTAAATCAGCAGAGCTTGACAACAATCCTATGATTTACTGCAGGGGCTGAGCAGTGAGGTGATCAAAAGGTGAACAGAGACTGTGATATGCTGAGCAATGCATCTACATTACCCACCTCTGCTGCATTGAAAATGCTCCTTATGTTGCTGTTTAAACAGCAAACTCATCCCTGGCAAAGATATTATATTTGCCACCACATTCAGCCCAATAAAAATGCAATGATTCTAACTAAAGGTTTGACCTGTACTTTGTTTCTGCAGCAACTTTTACTGCACAACTGATCTAAATGTTCTCAGCATTTCCTTTCATGTAACATAGGAGCCAAACTACAAATATATAACCCATTTAAAAACAGGATTTTAAAGGTCTAAGTACAATAAGGAAGATAGTAGAGGGCTGCATTGGGATCGGGTCCCGCCGGGTCCCGCGGGACCCAACCCAAATCTCGCGGGATTGGGCGGTTTGGATTGTGCTGCGGGCGGGAGCGGGCAGCAAAAAATAAACCCCGCGGGATCAGTGCTGGTATGAATATCGGATGAATATATAATAGCGGACTAAGTTAGGCTGTGCGGCTGTTGGAGTCTTACGTACTGAAGCTCCGTGAAGCACCAGGTAGAGATGCCCAATGGCCTCTGTCATCAAACCTGTTGTTGGGGGGTGTGCAACGCCCCGCCCCGCCTCTTACAAAGAGCGCGCTTCAGGCCGTCTGTCTGCGCGCGCACACACGCACACTTTTAACCGAACAGGATTTGTGAAAATATATTTAATATTTAAGTTGCACATTACACAAGAGAAGAATGCATCAAAAGATGAGGCTGGAGGAGGACATGAATCTCTTTAATAATATCAATACAAATACGTGTTTTTTTCCTGCGGGACGGGGGACGATACAAAATCAATGCATCTCTATTACTGTGCGGGACTAAATTCTCTGAGTTTTGCGGGTGCGGGCGGGAGTGGACATACATATTGCGGGAGCGGGCGGGAGTGTAACGCATACGTTGCGGGAGCGGGCGGGATTGGTCAGAAATTCAGCGGGCGCGGGCGGGAGCGGGATGAAGAAAATAGTCCCGCGCAGGGCTCTAGAAGATAGATCCTCTGATGCTTTGCTAGTCAGGAAGTGACAACACATAGTCTTGCAGTGTCAGACATACAGAGGTGCTGATGTGGGGACATATTCTGCTAACTATAAGAGTTTGTTGAAGTCTCTCTTTGATCATCTTTTGATCTGTTTTAAAATTGTTACTAGGAGTCTTTTAAATATGATTATGTCGTTTTTAACCTAAATCTGAAACTTCTGTGTCATTTTTTAGGACATCGTTTCTGCAGAGCAGCAGTAGTGCAGTTGCCTTTGAGTTGTGGTGCAAAGTAAGCCCTCCCACACTTCCCAACATTCATTTGTTTACACTCTCTCCTGCTAACTGTCAGGGTGATGACTTTTTCCTAACAAAGAGAAAACCACACAGGAAACGAGAATTTTCTTTAGACTTCTGCAGAGAGAGAAGCCCGTCTGTTACAGCCGAAACTGCAACAGAGGAGTTCTGCCTTCCCAGAGTATCCAGTCTGATTTTATTGGTGGCTGGGGTTGAAAGTGGGTCATTCAATCAGGCAGTACAGGAACATCATATCTTGTATAGTAAGCACCTAGCACGTCGGTGTTTTCTTACTGAAAGACAGAACTGAGACACCATCATTTTCTGGTGATAATAGGCAAGGCAAGTTTATTTGTATAGCACAATTCGTACACAACGTAATTCAAGGTGCTTCACAAAACAGAAAAATGCATTAAAATCACAATACATCATAGAAATAATCAACGTAAAATTTACTTTAAAAGAAAAGATAAAATTTGAAAATTGATTCAAAAAGAAAGGAAGGAAAGGAAAGAAAAGTGCAGATAGGACCTTTCAGTTATATACACGGCTAAACAGAAATGTTTTAAGTCAAGATTTGAACATGAACACAGAAGAGGCCTGTCTTACGACTTCAGGGAGCCTGTTCCATATTATAGCTGCAGAATATTGAAACGCTGATTCCCCTTGTTTAGTTCTGACTCTGGGAATCAACAGGAGGCCGGTCCCTGAGGTCCTCAGAGTGCGAGATGGTTCATATGGCACTAACATGTCGGAGATGTACTTTGGTGCGCGGCCATGGAGAGACTTGTACACAAGCAGAGCTGCTTTGAAGTCTGTTCTTTGAGGTACAGGGAGCCAGTGCAGAGACCTGAGCACAGGACTAATGTGATCATACTTCCTGATTTTGGTCAGGACTCGAGCAGCAGCATTGTGGATGTACTGAAGCTGTTTTACAGCTCGTTTCAAGAGGCCGGTGAGCAGGCCGTTACAGTAGTCTAACCTACTGGAGACAAATGCATGAATAAGTATCTCCAGGTCTGGCTTTGACATTATGTTTTTGATTTTGGCAATGTTTTTCAGATGATAAAATGCCGCTGATGTTACTGACTTGATATGGCTGTTAAAGTTCAGGTCAGAGTCCATGATTACCCCTAGATTTCTGACTTGATTTGAGGGTTTAAGAGACAGAGAATGAAGGTAGCTGCTGACACTTTCTCTTTGTTTCTGTGGGCCAAATATAATAACTTCGGTGTTGTCTGAGTTTAGCTGGAGAAAGTTGTTCTGCATCCACGCACTGATCTGTTGGAGGCAGTGACTGAGTGAATCCACCGGCCCATACTCACCTGTTGTTGTTGTTGTTGTCAGTGACACATAGATCTGAGTATCATCTGCATAGTTGTGATAAGATATGTTATTACTGCGTATTAACTGCTCTAGTGGCAGCATGTAGAGGTTGAATAGAAGGGGTTCCAGGATCGATCCCTGGGGCACACCACAATTCAAGCCCATGTAGTCTGAGACACAACTCCCAATTTCAAGTATTTCCTGAGCAGATCCAGAGATGCCAACCCAGTCTTGGAGTCTGTGCAAAAGAATCCCATGATCAACAGTATCAAAGGCAGCACTCAGGTCTAGCAGGATTAAAACAGAGACTTTGCCATCATCAGTGTTCAGGCAGATGTCATTGGTTACCTTGATAAGAGCAGTGTCTGTACAATGATGGGGTCTAAAACCTGACTGGAAAACATCAAATGAATTGTTTAATAAGAGAAAGTCAGTGAGCTGTTGGTAGACAACTTTTAATAGTGTGTAAGCAAAGGATAAATACATTGGACAGGCCATTGGACAGGCCAATCGGTGGCCGCCTTACAGGACGCACTCGAGGACGCTGATTGGGGCATGTTTAGAAACAGCTCCGATGACATCAACGTGTTTACGGAAGCGGTTGTGGGATTTGTGGGGAAACTAGCGGACGACACCGTACAGAAAACTAAAATCAGAACGTTTCCCAATCAGAAGCCGTGGGTGGATAAAACCATCCGTGACGCTCTGAGATCTCGCACCGCTGCCTATAACGCGGGACTCGCGTCCAGGGACATGGAGCTGTATAAGGCTGCGTCATACAATGTCCGGAAGGCGGTGAAAGAGGCGAAGAAGCGCTACGGGAGGAAACTAGAGTCACAACTCCAACAGAGTCAGACTCCAGGAGCCTGTGGCAGGGACTAAGAACAATAACGGACTATAGAGCACCAACATCCGGGGTGACGAGCGCGGACAGGACTCTGGCAGACGATCTGAACACCTTCTATGCTCGCTTCGAGGCTGCAGCCAAGGACGCTAGCGATGCTAATGCTAGCGATGCTAATGCTAATGCTAGCGTCACTAATGCTAGCGGAACTAACGGCTGCAGACAGGAAGTCACTACCAGTACCAGTAACGAGTTTATCATCTCCGAGCATGACGTGAGGAGAGCCTTCAGGAGAGTAAACACCAGGAAAGCAGCAGGTCCAGATGGCATCTCAGGTAGAGTCCTCAGAGCCTGCGCAGACCAGCTAGCACCTGTGTTCACAGAGATATTCAACACTTCTTTATCTCAGTCGGTGATCCCTACATGCTTTAAGGAGTCTGTTATTGTTCCAGTCCCAAAGAAACCCCACCCTACTTCCCTCAACGACTACCGACCTGTAGCCCTCACCTCAGTAGTAATGAAGTGCTTTGAGCGACTGATCAAAGACTTAATTATCTCCTCACTACCTGACTCACTGGATCCACTACAGTTTGCTTACCGTTCGAACCGCTCAACGGATGACGCTATCTCTCATCTACTTCATACCTCTCTCACTCACCTGGACACTAGAAGGGGAAATTATGTTAAAATGCTCTTTGTCGATTACAGCTCAGCATTTAACACCATAATTCCCTCCACACTCACCACCAAGTTGGAGCACCTGGGACTCAGCCCATCTCTGTGTCAGTGGATCTCCAATTTCCTAACTGGCAGACCACAGGCCGTAAAGATGGGCAGATATGTCTCAGCTTCCATCACTCTCAACACTGGAGCCCCCCAGGGTTGTGTTCTGAGCCCTCTGCTGTACTCACTGTACACGTACGACTGCGTGGCCTCCACCAACTCCACCACCATCATCAAATTCGCTGACGACACCGTCGTGGTGGGCCTGATCACTGATAATGATGAGACGGCCTACCTGAAGGAGATTGGACATCTGGAAGACTGGTGTGAGAGGAACAATCTCCTCCTAAACGTCAGCAAGACAAAGGAGTTGATAGTGGACTTCGCCACAAAGCAGAAGAGGAACTATCAGACCCCCGTCATCGACAAGAGCCCAGTGGAGAGAGTGAACAGCTTCCGATACCTCGGTGTCCACATCACGCAGGACCTGTCATGGTCCTGTCACATCAACACCATAGTGAAAAAGGCCCGGCAGCAGTCTTTACCACCTTAGACGCCTGAGAGACTTTAGACTGCCCTCTGTGGTGCTTAGGAACTTTTACTCATTGCACCATAGAGAGCATCCTGACGGGAAACATCACAACCTGGTTCGGGAACAGCACCATGCGGGACAGACGAGCTCTCCAAAGGGTGGTGCGTTCAGCTGAGCGCATCATCCACACCGAGCTCCCTGACCTACACTCAATCTACAGCAGGCGGTGCTGGAACAGGGCCAGGAAGATAACAAAGGACCTCAGCCACCCCGACAACGGACTGTTCTCGCTGTTGCGGTCAGGAAAGCGATTCCGCTCTCTGAAGGCCAACACAGAAAGACTGAGGAGGAGCTTCTTCCCGCAGGCGATACGGACTCTTAACCAGTAATCATGGACATTATAATCACAAGCCACTTTCACATGTCACTTTCAGAGCATATTTGCACACATTCGGTCACTCTGTTTTTTTAATGTTTTTATATTTGTATATTCCTATATTTTATATCTATTTCCCTATTCCTATTGTTATTCTTTCTTGTTTGAGGTCGCGGGCGGTCGCCTAAGCATTTCACTGCACATTGTACGCTGTATGATTGTGTGTGTGACAAATAAAATTTGAATTTGAAACTCTAACACACCATCCCAACCTAACAATACCAAGGCAAAAAAAATGCCAGCTCAGGTAAGGAAAACAAAGATGCACATAGATCTATTACCCTACAAGTGAATGCATCAGAGTGGAGCTGAACAGGGAGTTTGTGCCTTGACGAAATAGCTTCTACGTCACAAATACAAGCTTCTTCAATGGCAATTTTGTATCTGCCTCCTATTCACAATATAATAATGAAGAAAGAAATACTCAGAAAAGCCATATTAAGCTTGATTTTCTTTAGATATCTCCTCCATAATGAGAAAAATTCCACAAGAACATGTAAAAAAAAAAACAACAACTTGATTTTCAGGAGTGGGTCCTTAAAGATCTCAACAACAGAAAAAAACTGATGGTTTTCAAAATGCACTCCAGCAGACAAAGCTCTGCTAGAAAGGAGAGGTTTGCAATTACAATTTTTGCTTAAAAAAGATGAAGACAAGCAAAATAAAGTTAAATTATTCAACTAATACAAAAGGAAAACTACATTAAAGAGCTAACATAGAGCTAAATAAAGATGTGCTTGCAGTCTAAATGTAAAGTAGTCCAGCTAAATGTATCTTGAGCATTGAGCTTTGTGAAAAATGAGCTTCCCAAAAATCCACCATGAATATTGACTAAAAATATCCTGTCTGCGAAAAGCAGAGGAGTGAGCAACTGAGAACCTAGCTAAATCTCCAGAGTGCTACTTAGAGCAATCAATCAAAATAAAAACCTTTTTTCCTTCAGTTGGGCCTCCCTACCCACTTACAGATGTAGAGCAAAGACACTGCATTGATGAGTGTTGCTCAAACTAATTCTGAAACTGAAACTTTTAATGTGAAGACATCTTTTAAAGTGGGCCAGTCTGAAGATGTAAAGTAGGTACCCCACCTGCAACAACAGGTTGACAAAAGCCTAATAGTGTCAAATAAAATGCAGCTTATTATGTACACAAGCATAGATAATGTAAATGCTATATAACTATTAGCCACCTTACCTTGAAGCCCTTGTCTTCAACAATTGAAAATGGTTGTGTATCCATTACAATCATATTACCAGTGCAGCATCAAGTTCTTTGATGCTTTCTGGACACTGCAAAACATACATCATATGAAGAAAATAAAAAGGCAAAAACTGTGAGAGATTGGCCCTAGAACCCATGACCTGAGAATGCATGCAGCACTTACCAAACCACTGAGTCATCAGTTAGGCTCTGCAACACTCTCGCCATCATAGATGTATAATTACCAACATGAAAACTTTTAACTATCAAAGCACTAATAATATGAATAAAAAAAAATCGACATATCTACTGGCAAAAAGCAGAGCTAAAACCTTGACGATGACTCAAAATAAATGAATAAAGAAAATAACAATGGAAAATTAGAATTCTTATTTGGAACTTTGTTTGTCTTACACAGTTTTAAAATTTGTGTTTGAATGTTTGCAGCTACCAGCGCAAGATCATTATAGGACTCCATAAGATCTTTTCTATGACAGCTGATTTGAAATTAAAATCCATCCTCCTTTCTTTTCTGAGTTACACAGAAATTTGTTTTACTTTTACCAGAAGGTTATTACTGTTGACAGAAGAAGGATAACGCTAACATTTGTCTGTCTGTTCATTTTTACATAAGTTTCAATAAGAAAAACAGCCCTGACCAGAAAAAACAGTTATAATCACACGCTTGAGTAACTGTAAAATGCTTACTGGAAATTTTGCTGCAAATAAAATAGTCCAAGTTATAGGGGTATTTACAGTCAGGTCCATAAATAATGGGACAGCAACACAATTCCAACATTTTTGGCTCTATGCAACCACCACAATTGATATGAAATGAAAAGAAAAAGATGTGCTTTAACTGCAGACTGTCAGCTTTAATTTGATGGTATTTGCATCCAGATCAGGCTGAGCGGTGTAGGAATTACAACAGTTTGCATCTGTGCCTCCCACTTGTGAAGGAACCAAAAGTAATGGGCCAATTGGTTTTTCAGCTGTTCCATGGTCAGGTGCGTGATATTCCCTCACTATCCCAATTACAATGAGCAGATAAAAGGTCCAAAACTTTTGAAGTGAGCTGTGTGGATTTGGAATCTATTGCTGTGAACTCTTAAGATGAGATCCAAAGAGCTGTCACTATCAGCAAAGCAAGCCATCATTAGGCTGAAAAAACAAAAGAAAACCATCAGAAAGAAAGCAAAAATAATAGGCGTGGCCAAAACGACTGTTTGGAACATTCTTAAAAAGAAGGAAAGCACTGCAGAGTTCAGCAACGGCAAACGACCCGGAAGACCACGGAAAACAACTGGTGGATGACGAAGAATTCTATCCGTGGTGAAGAAAACCCCCTTCACAACAGTTGGTCAGATCAAGAACACTCTCCAGGAGGTAGGTGTATGTGTGTTGAAGTCGACAATCAAGAGAAGTCTTCACCAGAGTGAATACAGTGGGTTTACCACAAGATGTAAACCATTAGTGAGCCTCCAAAACAGGAAGGCCAGATTAGTTTGCCAAACGACATCTAAAACCGTCTTTACGGTTCTGGAACAACATCCTATGGACAGATGAGACCAAGATCAACTTGTACCAGTATGATGGAAAGAGAAGAGTATGGAGAAGGAAAGGAACTGCTCATGATACTAAGCATACCACCTCATCAGTGAAGCATGGTGGTGGTAATGTCATGGCGTGGGCATGTATGGCTGCTAATGGAACTGGAGCTTTTGGGGAATATTATCTGCTCAGATTCAGCCAAATGCTTCGGCACTCATTTGACAGCGCTTCACAGTGCAGATGGACAATGACCCAAAGCATACTACAACATCAACCAAATACTTTCTTAACCCTTGTGCTATCCTAGGCACTTTACCATTGGGAGTGGGGTCATCTAGACCCCACAAGACAGTGCTCTGAACTTTTTTCTTCAATGATTTGTGATCTTCACTGGTGTCCATGGATTACATGAAATTCTCTCTACCTTTATCCACCTTTGTCATGGTAGGATAACACGTCAATGGTCATCTTGACCCCATTGCATAGTACAAGGGTTAAGGGAAAGAAGTGGAATGTTATGCAATGGCCAGGTCAATCCCCTGACCTGAATCCCATTGAGCATTCGTTTCACTTGCTGAAGACAAAACTGAAGGGGGAAATGCCTCAAGGACAAGCAGGAACTGAAGACAGCTGCATTGAAGGCCTGGCAGAACATCACCAGGGATGAAACCCAGCGTCTGGTGATGTCTATACATTCCAGACTTGAGCCTGGAATTGACTGCAAAGGATTTGCAACCAAGTATTAAAAAGTGAATGTTTGATTTATGATTCTTGTTCTGTCCCATTACTTTTGGTTCCATAACAAGTGGGAGGCACAGATGCAAACTGTTGTAATTCCTGCACTGCTCACCTGATCTGGATGTAAATACCGTCAAATTAAAGATGACAGTCTGCAGTTAAAGCACATCTTGTTTGTTTCATTTCAAATCTGTTGTGGTGGTGTATAGTGCCAAAAATGTTGGAATTGCGTTGCTGTCCCATTATTTATGGACCTGACTGTGTATTACAAATTCCTATCCATCACAGTGTAAAGCATTGACATATGGTGTAAAGCCTTCCTGCTGGCACTGCTGGCAACAGACTTGAGATTGGATTGGCTATTCATACTGGCTGCCTTAGTTAGACTTCACAGATGCCTGCTATGTGTGTTGGGAGGGCAAAACAACACAAACCTGCTAAAATTTATACTATGTCAGTTAACAAAGTGGATATTGTGTGACATGAAAACAGCTTGTAAAAATGTATTTTTATTGGTTAAAAAAAAAAGCAAAACTATTGTTTTTTGTTGCTGAAAATTGTCTCTAATGAAATGCACTTTTCTAAAAAGGTTAGGTAAAGCCCACAACTGCAACTCTTCTTTAGAAAGAGACATACATTTGTGGAAATATGTGCAAAACTACAACTGTGTGAATAAAGGTGGACCACCCCAAACTCCAAAGAGTGAAGACAAACAAGGGCAGTACATAGCATAGACATCAACAACATAAACGACCATGATGCTGAGGAAGAACGGTTGACCTCTGAACCGGAAAATCACTGGTTCAGTTCCCGCCTTGCCTGCCCCTGTCTCAAAGTGTCCTTGGGCAAGACACTGAACCCAACGAAAGTTTGGGGCCTGTGTACGGCAGCGGAGCCACCATCGGTGTGTGAATGTGTGTGTGTGTGAATGGGTGAATGGCTTTGTGACCGTAAAGCACTTTGGGCCTTCAAGGAAGGTAGAAAGTGTTTTACAAGTATACGCCATTTACCATTAACCATAAGTATACACTATTTATCATGTGTTTCCATTTGAAATTAAAAATAAAATAAATCTGAAAATGCTCAAATAACCAAAACAGGAAAACGGTGAGGTATTTGGGCCAGGGTGGTCTTAGTTCTGCTTTTATCTTGGCTAATTTTGTTACTTCCCATTGTCCTATCATTTCAGATGTCTTGACTTCTCTTTTCCAGTGTAAATTCTCTCTCAGTCAATCCTCTGCCCTCCCTGATGTGTGCACCTGTATATAGTCTACGTCTCCCTTGCATTCGTTACCAGATTGTTTTCTGTCACTATAAGTGCTATGAGCCATCTTATTTATCAGGAAAAGACTTGAAACATAAGTAAGAACATTTTGGGATTTTCCTACATATTGAGTCCATGCCAATCCTGTGTTGACAAATGTTTATTGCACACAGGTGCCATCAAAAATGCTGTGAGAAGTGTACAAACATATAAATAAATATAAATGAAAACATTCTCACAGAGAACAACTTTTTTCAACATACATCACACACATGATATAAAATAATATAACACTTGCTTAATGTTAACATGTTAGAGAAAAAGCTAGACAATAAACTAATTAACATAAACTGTCATACCTCGTTGGCCGCAATACCACAAAGGGGGTTAACCCTTGTGCTATCCTAGGCTCTTTACTATTGGGAGTTGGGTCATCTAGACCCACTAGACAGTGCGCTGAACCTTTTTTCTTACAATGATTTGTGATCTTCACTGGTGTCCATGGATTACATGAAATCCTCTTCACCTTTATCCACCTTTGTCATGGTAGGGAGAACACGTCAATGTAAGGATTGGGTCATCTGGATCCCATAGGATAGCACAAGGGTTAAAGAGATCTTTCTGCAGCAACTCTATTACAGACACAAGTCTTGTTCCATGTAAATAAAATAAAGTTAAATATTGAGACTTTC
This sequence comes from Oryzias curvinotus, assembly GCA_023969325.1. Taxonomy (NCBI): domain Eukaryota; kingdom Metazoa; phylum Chordata; class Actinopteri; order Beloniformes; family Adrianichthyidae; genus Oryzias; species Oryzias curvinotus. Next base: position 24,575,993 of record CM043721.1, read on the forward strand.
TCCGCGGTATATGTGCTCAGTCTGTAGCATTTTACAATAACAGTCCGGACAGAAACAAAAATCAACTTAAAGTTCCATTGACTGATAAATTGATTATTACCACTCTGATGTGTGTGTGTGTGTGTGTGTGTGAATCTTAGCTTAAAGGTCTGCATTTTCTTCAGCAGATTATTGTGTTTCAAGTCTTCAACCAGTTAGACTTAAATACTTTTTTAAAACAAAGCAAAAACCAACCAACTAATCGCTGTCATGGTTACATACTTTACAAATGTTAGAGGAGCCGTATAAGATGTCACTGAAATATTAAGAGTTTAGATGTATGTTTTAGCACATAATAATTCCAACCCATTTTTCATGCAATTAAAAATGATTCGGGATAAATCACAGACTAAATTTCCAATGTTTTTCGGTCAAGCTACAACCACACCCCCCTCAGGAACGTCCATTCATGCAATCACTTTCAATGAAAAGTCTTGTAAATGTGCATTTTGGGCTTCCATGTTCAAAGCTCTCGTGTTCACGCATCATTACGCAAGTTTCCACCGTGGGCTAAACAAGCTTTCAAGAACCTGAATTCAGCACGTTCTTGATTGTGGGTCAAATGCCCGGTGTGTCTGTAGGTTTACACTGATGTCATCATGGTTTCTTTTGGGTTAAGGCACTTTCCAACAAAAGTTGTTCAAATTTAAGGAGTTTTCAAATATTGAAGCTGATTGGTGTTCATGTCAAAGTCTAGGATAGGCCTACTTCATAATATTTTACTTAAAAATTTGAAATTGGAAAACTTTATTAAGGAAAGTGGCTTGCATTTGTATTTTATTCATTATTTCTTTCTGAAACTTGTTTGCTGAATGTATTTCTATTATTGTTGAAAAGAAAAAAAGTATAAAATCATGAAAATTATCTCAAAAGGTGTTTCATGCTTATTAACATTATGTTGTGATTAACATGTTGTCTGTCATAATTTTCTTAAATAAAAACCTCTCACTATACCAGAGAGGCTGTTAAACTGTGTTTGCCCAGTCAGCAGCTCGTAACTATGCCCTATGGAAGCATTTCTGTAGCATAATTAAAAAGCAAAGTCAAAACCAGAAATGCTTTTTCATTTTCAAAATGAAGCTGCATTTTTTGACTCAAAATTAAAATGAAAAAGCAATCCACCAAAATGCTTTTTCATTTCCTTCCTCAACACAGCTTATTCTGTCACTTAATTAAAATTAAAATGAAAATGGTATTTGACATTTCATTTTCAAGACGTTCCATGGCAGTAACGGAACATTCTGCTGCATTTTTCTCATTAAGGTCACCTAAAACTGGGTCCTGTTCACAAACCGCTAGACCTGGTCCAGTCCAGGTCCAGCCCTCACGAATCAGAAGCTGTGAATCGCAAACCAACTTCAGCGTCGCCTGACCGCACCGATTTAAAAACATATTATCGAGCAGAGTAGGCCGTAAAATATTATCATAACTGTAATAAAAGCACGTTATGAAGACAGTCTCCTGCAGCTTCGCGCTGAGTGAGTGTTTTTGGTCCACCAGCAAACGTTTAGCATGGAGAAATCTGCTGTCTGTTGATGGAGCTCCAGCTGTCATCAAACAGCAAATACAGCGCGAAACTGCAAATAAATATGTAAATATGTGGTACTGACATCTGTCTTTCTTTTTGTTCTGGACACCACTTTTAAACACAAATTCATATGATGGTTTCTCAGATCGTAGCAGCATTTCCGCCTTCAGCGATCATGATCGGAGCTTCGCGCTCCGCTATGCGGAGGCAGCTGGCGTTCCGCAGAACAAAGCTTGTCCGCGGTGCGTCCAAAGGAGGACCGCAGAAGGCGCAAAATGCTTCTACGTAGTCCTGAGAAGCTGTGGAAACACATCAGAAGTTCACAACCAACTCAAAGCCGTCTTCTCTGCCGCTAACAGTTTGCTCGTGGTGCGTGTGTGTGTGTCTCTCTCAACGGCCGGACACACACGACGAAAGCAGTGACGTCATCGCCCCGCCTCCCCTCTGCTAATGCTTTTTCGAATTGAATATTGTGACAACGTGCCCGGGGTGGATGTTAAAATGCAAATGCAATCCCCTCTTTGCATTATTGTTTTAATTATGACACAGAATAAGCGGTTTTAAGTATAAAATGAAAAAGCATTTTGAAGTATTGCTTTTTCATTTTAATTTTGAGTCATTTGGTGCAGCTACATTTTGAAAATTAAAAAGCATTTCTGTGAATCCATTTTAATTGTCAAATAAGACATTTCTAAATGAATTTTGGTACACATTTACCAGGGACCTTTTTGAAAATGAAATGTCAAATTCCATTTTATTTATCATTTTAATTAAGTGACAGAATAAGCTGTATTGAGGAAGGAAATGAAAAAGCATTCTGAAATATTGCTTTTTCTTTTTAATTTGAGTCAAAAAATGCAGCTTCATTTTGAAAATGAAAAAGCATTTCTGTTAATCCATTTTAATGGTCAAATTAGACATTTCTAAATGAATTATGCTACACACTTACCATGGAACGTCTTGAAAATGAAATGTCAAATACCATTTTCATTTTAATTTTAATTAAGTGACAGAATAAGCTGTGTTGAGGAAGGAAATGAAAAAGCATTTTGGTGGATTGCTTTTTCATTTTAATTTTGAGTCAAAAAATGCAGCTTCATTTTGAAAATGAAAAAGCATTTCTGGTTTTGACTTTGCTTTTTAATTATGCTACAGAAATGCTTCCATAATGCCCTGGTCACATTAGAAACACATGCACATGTGCAGCAATAACAAGCTGGAGGCCTGCACCAACACTGCTGGGAAATCAGCCGACGGCAGCAGTGGAGCTGCTCATCACCTGAAGGCATGGACTTAAACATGCTGAGAACACATTTCAGTTGGGGCGTTGCTGTGTGCACAGCTCCAGGATAAAGAGCTTATTCATGAACCCGCTGAAAATACACTCAAGCCTGGCATGTAAAATGCTGCAATTTCAGGCAAATCCCTGATTAATTCCCCCAAATACGTTTGGTTGGCTGGTTTTGTGGAAGTCTGATTTTGGCTGTGAAGCCTCACCATGGAGCACAGAATGGGGATCATAGAGAAAGGCACAGCAAAATAGACAGTAGAAAGATGTGTGTGTGTGTGTGTGTGTGTGTGTTTGGGGGGCGGCCTCCTGCAGATGCTGATGTTCAGTGCCTTTCTCTGTCAATCCTGCTCTTTGGTTCAACATAGAAACCATCAGAGATCTAAACGCGACAAACCTGTCAATGCTGCAGTTTTTTTCATTGTGATTTCAATGGAGTACGCTGTCACCGACAGTTGTTCGACATGATGTTCTCAGCTTTGTGAAAGGGTTACACCTGTATGAAAATGAAGAATTAAAAAACAAAGTGTGTTCAGCACCACAGGATTCCTTGTAAAGTGAAACACAGCCATGGAGAGTGAGGCTTTAAGGAAGGGGCCTACAACCTGAGGCTTCAGAGCCACATCCCTCCATTGTGGCTCTTAGTTTAGAAGATCATCTCGCTCTATGTCGAACCTTTGTTTACAACGGGTCCTGCAACTTCTTCTTCTATGGTGTGACATCATCATTAGTCGACACGCTTACACCGTCCTTTGTGAGAGCTAATACAGTTCTTCGTGAGAAACATGGATGACTTGTACATCGTTGGAAAAATAAGTTTATGTTGCCAATGAGTTTCCCTATTTGTACATTTGGTGTAACAAACAATTATGTCAGACACTCCTTAAAGTTAAAAATATTATTATTAGTTATGAGGGAAAAGAACTTTAGGTTACAAAATGAAACGTGAAATGAAAATATAGAACCCTAGCAGATCACGACGCTACATCTCTATGTAGTTTGTCCAAGTGGTGTTACCATAGTGTGACGTAATCATTAGTCGCATGACTATGAACAGAACCCTGAATAGTTATTGCTGGCCGAATACTTTTGGTACCTACACCGGCTGCTCTGCTCAGAGACATGCAATGTGCGTGTGCGCATGATTGTGCAACAGTACAAGCACAATTGATTAATCCGTGCGCACAAAATACTTAACTGTGCAGGGTTTACACGGGTTACGGTTTATCAGTTTTTATTTTTAACCACTGGTGGGCTCCATAGAAACTAAACTTCAGGTTTTTCTAACGTGAATAAAGTTTGAAATTGAATTTGCCTTCAATGCAGACATTTTTAAAAAAAACAGCTGTTTCTTCTAACCCTTATGCTATCTTAGATGACCCCACCCTTCCATTGACGTGTTCTCCCTACCATGACAAAGGTGGATAAAGGTGGAGAGGATTTCATGTAATCCATGGACACCAGTGAAGATCACAACTCATTCAAGAAAAAAGATTCAGTGCACTTTCTAGTGGGTCTATATCAGTGTTTTTCAACCTTTTTTGAGCCGCGGCACACTTAAACCTTGACAAAAATCCTGCGGCACACCAGCATTCAAAAAAATAAAATAAAAAAATAATAAAAAAACGGGAGAAACTCAGTCTGTTTTGAACAGTTCCTCCACAATCTCACATTCTTTTTTTTATAATTGTGGCAGAAAACGCTGGAAGCTGCAGTGGTTTTTTTCTCTAAAAGATGTAATAAAAGTTAAGTTAAAAGATTTAAAAACTGTTTGATTTGTGTTCGTTGAGGTTTCAAGACGTTAAGAGGAGAGACGAGTTGTGCGCCGAGATCCACGTTGTTACTTTTAACCCAATGCATCATGGGAGATGTAGTTCATAATCCGCCAAATGCAGAAAGACCAACGTCTCTGAGCTTTATTGTTTTGATCACTTGTTCCACGGTCTGACACCGGATTCTATGGAAAGCTACACCGCTAAAGACGATCTTTAGCTGCTATTTTATTTGAAACTGAGCGACTTTATCAGCAGAATGCACAACAAGGAAGTGAAGACTTTAACCACTTCTGATTGGTCAGACTGATGACACGTGATTAAGAATCCAAGAATGATTGGTGGAGACAGTTAAAGGGGCGTGACTTTTACTAAAACGGTACCGTCATTTTTATCAAAATGTCTTTAATAGAATCAAATAAACACAAAGAAAAAGTATTTTATGATCTGTCATATTCCTTATTTCTTAGTGTTTTTTAGGGCTTGTTTGGATGAACAAAGAGGTGAAATCCTGGAGATCATAAATGTTTCAGTTATGAGGGCAATTTCCCACGGCACACTTGACCATCTCCCAAGGCACACTAGTGTGCCGCGGCACACTGGTTGAAAAACACTGGTCTATATGACCCAACTCCCAATGTTAAAGTGCCTAGGATAGAACAAGGGTTACAAAGATGACTTGGACCAAAATCTAAAATATCTGACTGTTAATGATTCCTTTGTTCCTTTGTTAAGAGAAAACTAAACTGTGTTCCTGCTTTTATCAAGAATATTTTCAAACTGTTAGAACAGACGTTTGTGTTTGTTGTGCTTCATGTTGGTTAACAGCAGCGCAGTAAGAGACACCGTCACCTAAACCCAACGCATCATGGGAATTGTAGTAAAATGCAGTGGTTATGATGCCGGACATACTCATCTCTCTGAGCTTCATTGATTTCTTCACTTTTTACACGGTCTGACAGTGACACCCGATCCCGCGGGAAGCTACTAGGGGTGCACAGATGATCCGTGATCCATACGGATCACCAGCCCCGGTTCTGCACAGACGTGTGCCACTGATTGTGCCCCCTCCTCCCTTCATCCCTCCAAGCACTTCATTTACATCAATTGTCAATTCACAAGTCACATCCTCTGCCTTTGATTTAACACACATCAAAGTCGCTGCTCAACATTTGACCAAAAATGTGTTTAGACCTGATGCTCCCGCCGCGTATGGGAGGAGCTACCGTCAAAAGGTTTTCTCGCCCTCCTTATAACAAACGCAAAATACGTTGAGAGATCCAGTATATTTATACTGAAGAGCTCCACAAACCTTTCGACAAACTACTCAGCAAGAAACCTGATTCTTTGTTGAACACAGAGCTGATATTCAGGTGAAGGTCTATGTTTTTTGATCCGTGAAAAATTAATGATTTCCCGCGGTACACCTGACGATCTCTCACAGCACACTACTGTCCCGCGGCACAGTGGTTGAAAAATCCTGATTTAAAGACCGAATTGGCGAGTAGTTTGGGTTTATTTGTTTTAGTAATGTTTGTGAATAATATTTATACTTTTTAACTGACGTGATTCTTATAATAGTAAATTAAACTGTGCAGGTTTTTTTTTCTTTTTCACTAAATCCAACCCAGTCTCGTCCCAAAATGTGTAATAACTTTGTTTGTCCATAGGGCGAAACATAGCTTAATCAAGAACCACTATATGCGTTATCATGAAAGAGACTTGCTGTCATGTCTCGTCAGTCTTATCTAATGTCCTGAGTTGTGCACTTTTGGTCAATGTCTGTCAGCTGTGTTGTCTTGTGTTGCACTTCCTGTTTTATTTTGAAACACTAACTCTCTTCTTGTTTCAGGCCTCGTTACTTCCTGCCCTTGTCTGTTCGCCACAGGTGTGACTGTTTAATCTTCCCTGATTGTTTCCACCTGTGTTTCCTTTCCTCATGTCTTAAATAGTCTGAGTGTCCCTTTGTCCTGTGCCAGTTTGTTTGTATCCTGTGCCGTAGCCATATCAACCAGATTAAAGCTCTTAAACTCTGCATCTGAGTCCAGCCCTGAGTTCTGTCCTGACACTTATTTATATGAAAATAAATCTACTGCACATGTTCTTGTCTTCTGCTGCACAGCTTTGTCTAGGTTCAGAGGTGAAGTTCTTAATGTATACTTTCGCATTTACAAACATGTATAATATTTTGTATTTATGTGTAGTCTTAATCAGTGTTGTCATGTTTTTATTTGATACTAAAAAATACAAAAAGGATGCGAGTCCAACAAACTACACTTAATTATATAAAATTACTATTTTTTGACATGGCTCTTTCACATTTTTCTTTTGATTATCTGCTTCACACGGGACAGATTTTATTTTGAAAGGAACTTTTATGTGCTGCTTTCAAAAGGAAAGGAAATGTTGACTATACCAAAAGTTATACATAACAAGTTTAATAAGATCATATTTTAAATATTAAAATTTACAGTTAATAAATGAATGGCCTAATGGTCACAACAACATGAATACAGTGTACTTTTCTAAACCGTTAATTGGGGTTCTGCTGCCTTTACTGGATTTTGTTCTGTAAGGAACCAGCCCAAATAAATCTTTTAGAGAAAACACTGCTTTATCAGACTTCTTTTTATTAGAATCTCTTTATTGTCAGCATTATTCCAGTTTAAACAACTGTTTTACTGTGATTGACACACACTTACCAGCTCCACTGACAAAAAAAAAAGAAAAGCTACAGAACCATAAAGTTACATTAATTCACTGCCTCAGGCACAGATACAGACTCCCTCTGACTTGTCTTTGCATGCCGTGACTCTTCCTTCTTTGTTTGTTGCGTGCACCGGCTTGAAATCCTAACACACGGATGTACTGTGACAATTTTTACATTAAAGTGCTGCAAAAGATGGAAAGCACAGCAACAATGAGACCTCGAGCAGTCAGCCTACACATCCCATTAACAGAGGCTGACTCATGTCGTTTTCCACATAAGCCTTGAAACAGGGTCACAAAGCCTGAGAAATCTGGAAACCAAGGTAACAGAGACCCTGCATTAGAATCATTAGCACTCTTGTTGCAGAAGGAACATTTGGCTGAATGCTCTCACATGTGACTAAAATGCAGAGGTTCATGCATCATGTATGAACCTCACACATAAAAAAGATTTTCAGCAAAATGTGAAGATTTTCTTTCATTCTCTGCAGATAATGTTGGATTAAAGGCGTCCAGGTGGAGGAGAAACAACATAAACCATTCGGATCTGTGAAAACCAGACCAGAGGGAAACAGTTTGGAGGACCGGAAGTGGGTGGTTGTTTAGGGTTTTTCCAGAGTAAATTTGGCCTGGATGAAGGGTTTCTCACGAGTGGACTGAAGACCATCTGTGAGTGGGAGCAACGCAGGATAGTCAAAAGCACTTGGAAACGTTTGAAAAAGATCTCTTTTTCCTTAAAACAAGCAGTCACCATGGATGATTTTCTTCTTCATTTGTAAAAACGCAGCATGTGTAATGTGAGTTTGGCTTAAAAGGTCAGATGGTCTTTTAGCTAAATTTGAGCAGTATCACTACTACAAATGTAATGCAGCCCTTAACAAGTATCCACTGGGGGCTTTGACTTAACATTTGGAGGACTTGGTAGGAAATAAGACAGTTAAAAAAACACATAAAGGACAAGAACACCCAGAAACGAACTTTTTAGAGAACAGTAAACCTGCTGGAGAAATAACATCTTATATTAGAGAGATAATTAGTTCTTTGAACTTGTGGCAGCTCAAAGTTAAAGAAGGGGAACTCTTTCATGTGTGATTATGTGCTAAGCAGGGAAAAAGCAGACTGTTAAGTAAAAGGCTGAGAGAACTAAAAGGGTCACAGGCACTTTGGTTGCAATCGTCCAGCACCCTTGTCGCACTAAAAAAATGTCTAGTTAATGACATCTAAAGTATGCTAATAGATGTATGGCTCCAAGAGTAAAATGAGATAGATTATACAAGAGGATGGAAAAATGAAAGGAAAGATTTACTAATGTGAACTGGATCAAATATAGTCAAAGTCCTTTAAAATGTTGTATTTTTGTGGGGTTTGTCTTAGATGCCAGACTTTCTGGCTTACCTAAGCACTCCTCCAAGGAGGACTTGTCACTGACTATCAGCATGTGGACCATGAATTGATCCCACCCTTCCCCAGTCACAGCAGCTGGGATGGCTTTGCAGGCATACTTACTCCCACTCTGCAGCCCCTGGGGACTCACTCCTGTTCCTGAAACGTGTCTGTGTGCAGCTCTGCTCTTGGAAACTTTCACATTAAATATGAATATCCTCAATAATGAATAGAGGCTATGAAAAATTGCATTGTGGGTAAGACTTCTTTGGCCAAAGAAGAAAATCTTTGGTCCATTCTGTGTCACAAAAAGCTATTTTAGCTGTTTACATTTCATTAAATATTTTTGTTCCAGTGAGTATGATGAAATTTGGCAACAATATAAAGAGAAATGTGATGAATGTTTGTGGATGCACCTCTAGGCTAGGCCACAGTGTAGATTAAACAGGCTTTAATGGGCAGCAGTTTATGTGACAGTATCCTCCATCTCCTCCACAGACAGGTGCGCAGAGGAGTGACTCGGGCTGGATCTGGTTTTCAGGCTGATGGAGCCATACAGTTTGGCTGATCGCTTGGAATAAGCAATGACTTTCCTTCTGTACATCTCCCCCTTCCACATGGAGATCATTAACAGCGTGGACAGGACAACGCCACCCAGCGTGAGCAGGCAGAGCCCCGCGATGACGCATCGATCCAGGTGGGCGCCGATCCGGGCGCTCTCCATCTCCAGCTTCTCCATCTCCCTGGCAGAGACACTGTCACGGTCCACCTCCACATCCCGAGGCACCGCGTAGGAGATGATCACCAAGGAGATTCCAGTCACCAAGAATGTGACTGCACTGATAAACCCGTAGTCTGTGGAGCTCCCGGAGCCTTCTCCGAAGGAAAGATCATCCTCAGACATGAAGGAAAACTCCGGTAAAGTCTCAGAGAAAAGCTCGCCATTGCGCGCGGGCCTGAGAGTACTTTTGCAGCTGCTCTCTGGACTGGCCTGGCGCAAGTTCACGTTCTCATCAATGAAGGTGAAAGATGTCTCTAATTCCCTGTCGCAACAAACTCGCACTTTCTCCTCCCCGAGTGCGCAGCGTTTGCCGTCCGCGGCCGCTCTGCGCGACTCTGTCCTTGGTGCTGAAAGGCAGCGGCTCTGGCTGCTGCGAGCAGGACTGCAGCTGCCCTCCCTCGGGAACGCTCCTCCTGTTGATCCCCCTGACCTTCGGGCTGACGCTGGGGTGGAAACCCGGTCAAGGGCATCAGGGGTTTCGGGCTCTTTTCCTCTGTCGATGGGGGAAAGACGCTCCGGAGAAGCCATTTGTGTTCCACCTCCCTCTGGTTCACACTGAGCCCTCCTCCCACGATGTTGTCACTCCACAGCATCCCTGAAAAGAAACTCGAAGTTCAATTGTATTCCTAAAATTAACATTAGTAATACTTGCAAAACGGGTTTTTAAACGATTTAATTTGAAAAATGTGTGCATAAACTCTCAAATTGTGTAAAAACACACGGACGCAGTTTAAAGTTACTCATGAGAAATCCCTGGATGCTTATTTTAAGCAGCTTAAATAGATCAGTGATTAGCCTCCAGATCCAATTACGGAAACATTTCACGTTTAAACCGAGGTCAAGACGCCCGTTTGTTCTACAACACCTCATTTGTAAAACCGGACTACTGAGGTAATATGCATGAGTATGGCTCCTTCAACTCATGACACACTTGCGTTATGCACACAAACCATATAGATTTGGGACCAGCCCTAAACATAGCTTCAAAATCCAGCAGAGATATGGTAGTCTCCTCTTCAGAGGCTCATCTCATGTACGTCCGGGTTTAGAAATGTTATAATCCCCGACATAGTACCTCCTCGAGTGGCTGAAAGCAGGAAGAGCTCACCGCGCTATTTCTGTATTCCGCTTGACTCCCCATTCAGTAGCGACACTTGACGGTGAGAAATCAAAGGCAGAGCCTGCAGAGAGAAGAAGGAGCTATGCGTGCGTTCAGCCCCACACGCACGATGCTGTGGTGGCGGACTGCACCGAGGGCAGCTTTGCCTCCAAGTCCCTCCCACATGCAGTGTGCTGAAAGGAGCGCCGCGTTTCAGATCTGCAAGTCCACACACGCACGAGGGAGGATTGAAGGGGGGGGGGAGGATCTTTAACTGGCTGGCTTATCGATGTATTGATTAATTGGTGAATTCCCAGCAAAACCAGCTGAACTGAGAGCAGTACTGCAGCAAAGCTAAACATCTGCAGGATGTTAGAATAATAATTAGCGACAGCAGCAAAAATATAAATAAAATATTCCACATTTGGGCTCCATCAGCTGATACACCTATTTCTTAATTCAGGCTCCAAGCTTCACCAACAGCATGTGCTTCTTCTCTTTTGATGCAACCATGTGCCCTGATAAGCTTCCAGCTGTGCAATGCAAATGTCATTGTTGAACTGCATGTATCGAACACCATCTGCTCTCCTGTGGCCTCTCAGAAGATTAGTGGTCACTCAGCCAAAGCCATGCTAATCCATGTTTAATCTAGAGGTCTAACAGGTCATTTGATCCGTAACTCTCCTCATAATTCTTCATGACAAGGTTTGTACCGTGAGTCGGGAAATATGTAAAACAAACAATAAAGACAGCAAACAATACTTTGGTTTATTTAAAAAATGCTAAGCACTGTAGTGTGTTTCAAATCCAACATCAAACTGAACTTTCATTTGCTGATTGTTCCACCTTATTTAACATGGACAGCAGGCAGCTATGAAAAATGGTTGCCACGCTTCCTGGAGTCATGGTGGCCAGGTGAATGACTTTGGCTTCACTCCCATTTAAAAGATGAGTCAAGGGAGAAAGAAAGGGATGATAGAGTGATACACAAACTGCAGTAGACATTCTGTGGCAAAGGTTTATTCTCTTTATTATTGTTGTTCATTTAAAAGCAAATGTTTGGAGGACTCAGATGGCCTTGCTGCATCACTGCCCAATGGAGCCTATTGATTACTGTTTAGTTTTTTCAGATAGTTGACAATTTCAGTTCATTCTAAGCAGAGACAGAGAGAGGAAACTGAAATTTGACCGCTCTCTCGCCTGGGAGGCAGCAACAGCCAACTATCAGATGCTATCTATCTGCAACAGTGCACCACTTTTCCTGCTGGCAAGGACACCGCTTGAAAGACGAGGGGTGACTGGCAAGTCAAGCCTCTGAAAGCTATTTAATCTCTAAGTGTTTCCCAGCATGGGCACGCTTCCCCTGCACTGAGTAAAAAAAACATGGATGCAGCACAGCGTGTTCTGAAGCAGCGTCAGTGAGAAAGATACCGGAGAGAAAAAGGAAAAAAAGAGGTCCTGTCAAAACCCAGCAGCAGGAGGACTTGGAACAGTGTGAATAATGTGAAAGAGCGAGTGATGAAGGGGAGTAGTGAATGGAGGAGTGGCTGAATTCACCTCACCTTCAGCTGAGCTAGCAGCTGCTTGAGACTGTGCAGTAAATATAGAGAGCTGTAGGAACTGTGCAGCATGCAGGCTGCTCCTGCATGGGGAGAAAGCTCAGCAGTTCCGCTCTATCTGACCTTAATCTTGTATCTTGAGTGTGTTCAAGAAGGAAAACTAGATACCCCCGCCGCCTATTGCCCCAAAAACCATTCCAATCCCTGCAGAGAGATTAGCTGTTAGAAGGCATTTGAATCCAAGTTGCAGCACAGATGAGAAAGGAAGAAAGCAACATTAATTCAGAAAAATACAACTGCAATTGGCAGAAACCTTGGGCTGATCATCACAATAGCCTCTGCTGAAGTCATCCAGAGTAATTTAACACTGTTGACAGCTTAAAAAGTAGAATGGTGTCAACAACAACACCGGCAGTAAAACCGGCTCCTGGGAAAACATTCTACTGCATGAATCTCCAAACTAGGTCCTCCATGGTTCACTTCTAATAATTCACCATCTAAAACTGCCTTCAACGCTCACATTCACACTCAAGGAACAAGTCGGTAACCAATTAGCCTACAAAGCATGTGTACTAACTGTGGTTGGAAGCAGTGGCGGTTCTACCCTGAATTACTTCCCAGGCGAGACCCTCCCCAGGCGCCCCCCCGCATATAGAGTCACAACAGAACTTTGTTTGTCTATGTCAACTGACATGTTTTATTGTCATTGAAATTAAGAAATGGATACAAAAGAATTCTAAACAACATAACAGTTATCAGAACACAAAAAGTAAAAGACTATAAGCATGGCAAAATACCGTTAGGTAAGAAAATATTAAATCATATACAATATTGAATAAATAATATAAAATAAATATTATAAAGCACAAAATCTTTTATCACACAAATAACACACTAAAATAAATATAACTGCAGCACTAAGAACAGAAAACACTCAAATCTAACTTTTCTCACATTCCTAGATGCAAACTCGTCAATAACGTCATCATACGAAATCTGCTCCCCTACTGAATGATTTATGCTAACAACAGCAAGGTTAGTGAGTCGCTCCTGAGACATTGTTGACCTTAGGTATGACTTGATTAATTTTAGTTTTGAAAAGCTCCTCTCTGCTTGAGCCACAGTGACCGACAAGGTGAGTCCAATCCTGAGAGCAGTCCAAAAGTTGGGATAGATTTCTGATAGATCCCCGTCAGATATGAAATTGATAAGCTCAAGGAGACTTAGAGTTGTTGATGGTAAGTTAGGCAAGTTCTTGATTTCCTGAACAAGCTCTCTACTGTCCAAATCCCAGTTCCCCTCAAAATGCAGTATGTCGCCTAGTGCCTCGCATTGCTCCGTCAGCTCCTCGTCTGCAAGGCTTGGGAAATTGGTCAAAACCCCAAATTTGTTTTGTACAACTTTCAATGTGGAAAACCTCTCCGTGATGACTGACAAGGCTTCATCAACAACAACATTGATGAATTCAACCTCCAACTTTTTAAGTGCATCACTGAAAGGCTCATCATGTGATTCATATGAGAATTGGCAATTTGTTGATCTTCTTTTTTGTTTCAAAACAGCCTTCACATTCATTTCCCTGCACATTTCTTTGGCTGCCATCTGTGCAGTTGTGGTGATGACAACTTCTCCCATCACTGTCATTTCTTGGCAAAACAAAGTCAGGTGGTATGCTACTTGGTCCTCTTCGAACCAGCTCCATCCGTATCCTGTCAGTCAGAGGTAAGGGCCACTTTGGGTCAGTTGGTAGAGGCTGGTCCTCAGCAGTCGGGGTCAGTGGGGTTTCATCACCAGGCATTTCTATCATCATAGGGCAAATTGGCACATTACTCAAAGCACATTTTGGTGTCAAACATCACACATAGGCCTACTCAGCAATTGTCAGAATTATAAAAATTACAATAAATTGTAGTTGAACAATTGTCTTTTTACCTACACATGTACACCCACACACACAAAAACCCACCTGAAGTCTCATGCTGGGTAGACGTAGAAGGAACAACGTCTTCATCCTCACTATCAAAACTTTGCTCAGGTAACAACTGTGGAACTACATGAGTAACAGAGGATGTAGATGGTAGCTCATCCTGAAGGGGCGAGACTGTGACTATGGCTGATGAGATAGCTGGCAGGGAGGTAGATGTCTCATCTTGAGCAGTGGTAGACGATCCAAAATATCTTAGAAGTGCCCCTGAAGTTGCATTTGATACTGACTTCAAAAGACCATAGACTACAATATAGGCCTTATAAAAACATTTAGAAATTGGAAATTTAAATTGTCATGCTCTATATCGTCTCTACTTCAGAGAAGAAAAATTAGCTCATGTTTGGTGTCTTTTTTTTTTTTTTTTGATTTGAAATGGTTTATTTCAAGCAATTAAGTAGAAATAATACACAAAAGCAATATAATCATCAGTTGTACATTCATACAGTAACTAATTAAACTTAGGAGAATTAGACATATTAATAAATATTGCTTGAAAGGAAATGGAAGGAAGCGAATTTATATCATCCCACCCCGTTATACTATAACCATTTTTAATTACATGATTTATCAATATCCGGTTCCCAGTTTTTATCAGACAGAATTAAGAATCATAAAGTATCAATAAAGCACATGACAAAGATGAATGATTTACTTATTATGTAAAAATAACAATTTTAGAAATCAACATGACAAATGCAGATCTGTTATCTAAAATATATGCAGATTATGTTACTTGTAAAAGTCATTCATATGCTTAAAACATAATACTATATCAGTAAAATAGACACAACACTGTTTCAGAGATTTTCATAGCAAAATTTCATCAAGTATCAAAAGTTAAAACATGTGCAAAATTATGTTGCATTAGAAAAGATTTTTTAATCAATTTATCAATTTTAGGAGCAAGTGAAGTAACATCATTAAACATCGATCAATTTCACCATTTTCAATAAATGATCAATCATTTGTTTTACTTTTTTTTGGTATTTTTTATGCTAAAGTAATGCTATAAGGGGAAAATAAAAAGGGTCCATAATCTGTCGATTGTCCAAGGTTGGCATTTCTTCTTCTTCTGATTCACAGCTGATCTTCTGGGTTTAACAGTCTTCAATTCTTTGATTGGCACATTTTTAGTTATGACCTGTTAAATCATGTTTTGTTACCATAGAGTTGTAGTAAATGGTAAATATTCGTCTTTAAAACTAACAACAGATTTATGAAAATTCTATTGACTAATAATATAACCCAACATTTGTTAAAAAAAAAAAAAAATTCATTTGCAGGCTCAAAATTAACCCCTAAATCCCCAGATAAATGTCAAAACAACATTGTGAAAACGTTTAGGCTGCCACAAATGATTATTAAAGTAATGGCCAATCTGAGGTTATTTGCCCCACTAGAATGTTATGGCAGCAGTATAACCATCAAACCTTATTTAACATTATATAAATTTATGACTAAGTAGACAACAGCAAAACACAACAGAACCTTTGTGTTCAGCAGAAGCAGACGACACACACAAATCATATAGGGTACAATTGAAAACAGAGCAAACGTTTAAGTAAGAAAATCTTAAAAATAAACAATGACGTTATTTGCAACACTTGGGGCCTATAGCAGTTTTGGTCATGACCAAAACAAATTTTCATCTCTGCCACTTTTTGTCAGGGCAGGTACATTAGAATTAGAAACAGCAGCTAGCTGTGAGGACATACCCTTTTCTTTATCTCTTTTCTCCTCTTCTTCTTTTCTTTTATTTCTAAATTGGGCACCAGATGGCTTTGACCTTTTTTTTCTCCATATTTCAGATGTTTTTGGCGTTTGCCATAAATGTCCTCACATCACGAAGAAGGCATCAAGTCTGTCGACTAAACCAACTGTCACCTTAGTGACAACCTTGTTTTGTGTTCCCATTTTTTTTGGGTATTTCACACAAAATAACCCAAAAAAGCATGATTAATAATACCTTTATTAAAATGTAGGTTATAGAATTGTCACCGTATGACTGACTTATAAAAAAGTTTTATAAAGTAGATTTAAACCCCCGCCCTTGTCCCCCCACCTGGCCACTTAATTTGGAAGCGACCCACAATTGAACTAATTCCCCACAGCCCCCCCTTTTCTTCACACATTTCCAGCAGGAGCGCGTGCAGCTGCAGCCAGGGGCGCTGGTTTGCTACATGACGGCGTAGTCGCAGTTTTTACTTTTATTTTTTTCATTAAGCACTGAGCCGCCGCCGCAGCCCGCGTCTCCCTTGAAGATGAGCCAGCCAGGTTTTGCCCATGCACACACGCGGCGGCACTCCTTGCTCACCCCGTGCCCCCTCCCTTCTCCTTCTTCACACACATTTTCATCTACTTCTCAAAGACAGGAGAGTGCGCATCTACGGGACAGGGGCAGGGGCGGGCGCGGCCAGGTTTCAGGCTGTTACAAACTCTGTGACATAAGTAAACCAATAGAGGTGCTTACATTATTTTACAAGGGGTGAGCCGCTGGCGCCGCCCCCCTTCATTTTTCCGCCCTGGGCCACCGCCCAACTTGCCCGTGCCTAAAACCGGTACTGGTTGGAAGCTAGTGCGCCTGCAAGCCCATAGAGAACATGTAAACCACATATGTCAAAGTCAAGGCCTGCGGGCAGAATCCGGCCCACGAATTAATTATCTATGGCCCCCGGGATGATATTTGATTAGTATTAGAACCGACCCGCAGGCTGTAGCCGCCTGCTGATGTTTTGCTCGCACCAATACTACATTTCCCACAATGCAACTGTAATCCGCGAACTCACTGCAGCGCAGCAAGCGGACCTCGGCTTCATCATTCATTAGAAATTAGAGCAGATGTCAACTTTCTGCTACCTCCTCCCCAAAAAATGGCTAAACAGAATGTGGATGCTGAGAACAGGGGGTTTCAAGCTAGGTGGGAGGCAGAGTACATGTTCACTGAGGTACATGGCAAACCTGTGTGTCTTCTTTGTGGAGAAAGTTTGGCTGTAATGAAAGAATACAATCTATAAGGCACCATTAAATGTCTAAACACACAGACAAAGACAAGAATATGGACACGGAACAAAGGCAACAGAAGGTGGAAGAATTAAAAGGAGGTCTTAAGTCCCAGCAGGCTCTGTTCACAAAAGCAAAATCACAAAGCGAAGCTGCCGTCAAGGCGAGTTTTATTGTGGTCGTAAAGAAGAGGTCGTAAAATCCGCCCGGCCATTTACAGAGGGAGAGTTTATCAAAAACTGTATGCTTAAAGTTTGTGACGCAGCGTGTCCAGACATAAGGCAACTATTTTCAAACTTGAGCCTGAGCAGAAACACTGCTGCTGAACGTATAGATCATCTTTCCACCAATCTAAAAGAACAGCTTGTGGGAAAGGGAAAAGATTTCATCGCATATTCCTTTGCTGTGGATGAGAGCAATGACACATCTGGCAGTGCCCAGCTGTCAATTTTTCATTCGTGGACTGAACTCCAGCCTGAGCATAACAGAAGAGCTTTTGGCATTAAGTCCTTTGCATGGGACAACTACAGGACAAGATCTGTATGAAGAGGTATCCAGATGTGTAAATGAGATGGGCCTGCCTTGGGAAAAACTCGTGGGATTGACAACAGACGGAGCACCCGCGATGTGTGGGCACAGGAGTGGATTGGTCGCAAGGATGCGTGAGAGGATGTGGGAGGAAAACATCACCGGTGAGCTTACAGCTTATCACTGGATAATACACCAGGAGATGTTTTGTGGCAAAGCCTTACAAATGAAACATGTAATGAGCACCATAACGCGGGCAGTTAACTTCATCAGAGCAAGAGGTTTAAATCACCGCCAGTTCAAGGCATTTCTGGGCGAGTTAGATACAGAGTGTGGTGACTTGCCTTATCACA
The DNA here is from genome assembly GCA_023969325.1 of Oryzias curvinotus. Classification (NCBI taxonomy): domain Eukaryota; kingdom Metazoa; phylum Chordata; class Actinopteri; order Beloniformes; family Adrianichthyidae; genus Oryzias; species Oryzias curvinotus. The sequence goes on from CM043721.1 coordinate 24,594,019, forward strand.
CAGAATGCGATGGCTAAGCCAAGGAAAGGTGCTGCAAAGATGTTTCGAGCTGCGTGATCAGATCTGTCTCTTCATGGAAAGCAAAGGGAAAGACACAACAGAGCTCCGAGATGAAACTTTTCTGTGTGAAATGGTATTTATGTGCGACATCACGAGCACTCTGAATGTGAAGAACCTGCAGCTGCAGGGACCGGAGCGTGTCATCTCTGATATGTACAGTACAGTGAAGGCATTTAAAACCAAGCTGAGGCTGTGGGAGACGCAGATACGGAAAGAAAACTTGAGCCACTTTCCCAGTTGCCAGACCATGAAAGAGAAGCTCTCTACCGCTGTGTTCCCGAGTGCACAGTTTGCTGACAAACTCAACATACTTGCCGCCGACTTCCGACGCCGATTTGCTGACTTTGAAGCCCAAAAATGCAGGTTTCATCTGCTAGGCAATCCTTTTGCAGTTGACGTGGAAAGCTCACCACAAAACCTACAAATGGAGTTGATTGAGCTTCAGTGCAATGACACACTGAAGGAAAAGTATGACAGAGTGGGTGCTGCTGAGTTTGCACGTTTCATCCCCAACACAATGGCCGAGCTGCGCATCCAAGCTGCTTAGACGCTCTCTATGTTTGGCAGCACATACCTATGTGAACGACTGTTCTCTTTGATGAAGCTAAACAAAACATCAGACAGGAGCCGTCTTACTGATCAGCACCTTCACTCAATCCTGAGGATTTCCTCAGCTCAGAGCCTTACCCCGAACATCGATGAACTTGTACAAAAGTGAGCATCACAGAGCATTAACGTATTTTTAGTTTTTAATTCAGTTAAATTTTTACATTTGTTTCTACAAGACATGTGATTTTTCTTTGAAGGAAGTATTGTTTTGTCTGTGTGGCATAAATTTTTGCATTTTATTTTATTTTATTTATTTAATTATTTATATTTATTTTTCAGTTAATGGACTCAGAGGAAATTGCAGATAAGAGCCATGAGAAAGAATAAAACTGATTTGATTTATTCTATATTTTCTCATTTTACTATTTGAAGCAGTAATTGGTAGGATAATAGAGCAGCATAATATCGCATTTTCAGTTTATAATGCATGCAGTTTCATTTATGCATTTATCTTGATATAAGGAACATATTTTGTTTCTGAAAATTGCTTTTTTGCTGTTTGCCTGTTGAAAAGGTTTTCTCTTTAACTTACTGACAGAGCCATAAGAAAATATTACTTTATTCATTTAATGTACAGGACGTGATTTTTCTTTGAAGGCAGTTTGTTCTTGTCTGTGTCCCTGCTGAAAAATGTTTTCCCGATTATTCATTTAGTCATTAAATAATACACTGTATTAGGTCTTGGTTCAATAGGCTACGTGCAACCATTTCAATATGTTTTAATAAACATTGAACCAGTCCGGCCCTCAGCTTATAGCCAATTTTGTTTTTTTGGCCCTCTGTGTATTTGACTTTCACATCCCTGATGTAAACTCTACACAGAAAGGACCCAGCCAGGATTCAAACCAAGCTGGGAGGCAAGAGTGTTACCCTCTACCCCTTGTGCTATCCTATGGGGTCCCGATGACCTGATCCTTACATTGACGTGTTCTCCCTACCATGACAAAGGTGGATAAAGGTGAACAGGATTTAATGTAATCCATGGACACCAGTAAAGATCACAAATCATTGAAGAAAAAAGGTTTAGCGCACTGTCTTGTGGGGTCTAGATGACCCACTCCCAATGCTAAAGTGCTTAGGATAGCATGAGTAACACCACCATGAAGCCATCATTTCCAATTGGAGTCTGGGAGCTCTCAAAACTCAAAAATTTGTTAATCTCTTATTTTAAATGTGGCTCAAAAGTCAACATTTTTTCTGTAAAATTCATCATAAGAATTTTGCTGGAAGGGACAAATGTGGTTAAAGGATGGAGCAGGACCTGGAATGTGGGGAATGGTTATAGAAAGTCATAAAATAACTTAGGAACACCGTGCATGGCAGCTTGACATGACAGGACAAAACTGGAGATGAGGAAGTATTGCAGGACTTTGGCATAATATGCTTAAACTTGGCTTGAATGAACAGGATTTAGACTCAAAATAACTTGAAAAGAACTTGATGTGAATAACTGCACATGACTTAATAGTAAAAAGTTGGAATGTATAATACTACGGACTACAACTTACATGACCAATGGACTAAACTGAACATAATGGAACTAGACTTGACTTTATTGAACTGGACTAAACTAGTTGATGAATGTAGAAACAAACTAGAACTGGGATGGGAATGGGAACTGACGTACACAAAAACAAATGGGTACCAGAAACTGACCTGACAAGGAAGCCACTGGGAACTAAGTCCTAATTAATAAACCAAGAGACAACTTCAAGTAAGGGGGAACAAAACCTTACATGAGACTGAAAACATCTGAACAAGAATGCAAATTCAGGCAACAAAGAAACACAGTTTCTGTCGTGTCAGAACTGAAAATAGAAACATAACCCAATCCTGTGAGTTATGCTAGTTATTGAGTGCTGTTTGTACTAAAGAGTTCCATTTTGGTGTCATTTGACCACAAATCCTCCTCTGGATCACCCGGATGGTCTCTGGAGAACTTAAGATGAGTTTGGACATGTGCTGGCTCAAGCAGAGGGACCTATGGAGCTCTTGAATCCATGACAAAGTTGTGCGTTAATTATAGTAATCTTTGTTACTGTGGTCCCAGCTCTTTTTAAATTGTTGACCAAATTGCATACAAATTTTAATGCAATCTTTTTGTTCAACCCATGGAATAAAAGCTGAAAGTCTGCACTTCAATGGCATCCGAGTTTTATTTAAAATTCACTGTGGTAATGTACGGATACAAAATTAGATAGAATGTGTCTCTGCTCAAATATTTATGGTCCTGACTGTACATTGTGTCAAAGCCAGACCTGGAAATACTTCTTCATGCATTTGTCTCCAGTAGTTTAGATTACTGTAATGGCCTGCTCACTGGTCCAAACGAGCTGTAAAACAGCTTCAGTACATCCAGAACGCTGCTCCTTTAGTCCTGACAAGAACAAGGAAGTACCATCACATCAGTTCTGTGCTCAGGTTTCTGCACTGGCTTTCCGTAGCTCAAAGCTGCCTCGCTGGATTTGACATGCAAATTTTTGGCCAATCAGATCAACCAGAAAGGTTACCGCCCCCAAGTGACAAAGGAACACCCAAAATTATAACGAGCGCCCGGGTTCTCAGGAGTTTCCAGGGCTGGCACAGCGCCTAGTTTACTGGCGACTGACCATGCCAGCCATTTTAAAGAAAAAACACAGAGCATCACCCTGATCAGCGGTTTTGATGCGTGGCTGCAGTCTCCTCCTCCAGGAAAGAACATTGCCGCTTCACTCCTCCTCCTGCACGCGCAGATTGGCTGGTCCGAAAGGTCCGGTCACTTCCCTCAGTCCATCTTTGGTCCCAGCATCCATTTGCCGCAGAAAAGTTCCAGGGGGGTTACTCTGGCAGACGGACGTGTCCGACCCCCAACTGTGTCCCCATGGGAGTTCAACACCCGTCCGGAACCTTCTCCACAGGCGTCAGTCTCAATCCTTTGGTCTTCCACATGTGAATCTGCATTTTAGAAGTTCCCATGCAATGTTAATTTTATGATCCATTGACAGGCTGCAGCCACAGTTCCCAACTGGCCTTAGAAACTCCAGGTGTCTCTGCAGGGGGTGAGTTCTGGAGCTTACAGTGAAAAGAGACAGGATGTCCCTTTGAAATTCAAAGTCCGGGAGCACACACTTAAAGTCTGAAAATAATCTTCACTGAAATAAAAAGATAAGACAAAAACCTAAAAGAAATAAGACCACAAAAATATAAATTCCTTCACCAGACATAAGCACCGGAGTGAGTATAACAAACTGGCGCTGGATACTGGAGAGGAGAACCCTTTTGAAGGCAGGCCGGAAGATAAGGAGATGCAGGTCAGCTGGTTCCAATCAGCAGAGCAGGAGCAGGAGCAGCTGGGAGGGGGGAGGTGGCTGACACAGACACCGTGACAGGTAGATTGTTTAGAAGTACATTTTTTATTTTTTATTTATCTTTGCTGGCCTGCGGTCTACCCTCATGTCTTGAAGATCTACCGGTCGATCACGATCGATGTAATGAGCACCTCTGAATAGACTGATGTAACAGAGAATTGGGCAATTTTTCAAAATAAAACATCTTTCAAATTCAGAAATGAATAAAACGGAAGTAATGCAAGTTATTCATTCTTTCTGTGTGGCCCGGTATGACCCACGGACCGGTACCGATCCGCGGCCCAGGAGTTGGGGACCACTGGTCTAAAGGAATGAAGGTTTAGTTTAAAAGATAAGAAACACTGCTCACTCCTCCGTCCATCAATTGTTTTCCCTGCTGTTAGGGTGGAGGCAGGTGGAGGAGAGAGTATGGGATGCCTAAATGTTTTTTTTTTGTTTTGTTTTATAAACAATGACAAAAGGAATCAGTCTTTTTGGAGGAGGTAAAATGTACATCAAAAACACACAACACATGATCACTGGTGATTGTAAAATGGCAAAATACAATACAATACAATACAATACAATACAATACAATATTAAATACAATAATAAAAGTGTAGAGGATCAAAACTGAGAAGGATGATGATAAAGTGTTTCTTCCCATGAATCTGATTCTTTGTTTTAGTTTTTTTTATAGTAAATGGTTTGATGAGGTTTAGATTTACTTTAACTTAGCGTTCTTTATTTTGCAGGTATTCTGTCAGCCATCCTTGATGCTTGTGCTCATCTGGGATTTGTTTATTATTCCTGCAGCTTTCCAAAAGTCATCACCCATCTCATAATTTTCTTTTGTTTGTTCTCAGGTTCTTCTTTGACTTTCTTTGTCTTTAGTCCTTCGTGTCAGCTGTGCTTTGTGTGACAGAGGAGTTCATGGAGGCGGCAAGTCTCTCAATAATCCTCTTCGAAGCCCTTCGCGTCTACTGTGATGGACGGACTGACAGATGAAGTCAGATGGGAGTCTCCACGGACAATGATGTTTGTAGATGACGTCTGTGAGAGCCAGTGGTGTGGTAGAGGTTTGTTCTAGAAAGGGGCAGCATTGGAGTTGTTGCAACAAGACAGAGTACACATGAATAAGAGGAAACCCAGTGGAATGGGAAGTTTTAAGAGTATAAACAGGGAAGTCGAAATATTTCAAGAAGGCCAGTGTGTGGTAAACAAATGTATTCCAGACCGCACACCACAGGGTGGCCATGGTGCAGAGGTGTTTGCATGGTGATCTGAAATACATCTGATTATCTCCAAAAGCCTTGATCTGTCATATGTCCATTGTTTGATGCAAACCAGAAAGTCCAAATGTTGAATTTCCTATAAAGACCATCAGAGGATAGTTTTAAAAGGTATCAGTTTTCCAATGACTCTTTTGTTAAAATCTCCAACTTTTACACCAATATTTGTATATGTCATCATAGACTCTCATTCATCCAACTATTATGTTTTCATAATAGCTCTAAATGTGTGCATTTCTCATCAGACTTTCCTTTTCTTGGAGGGTAGATGGACTCAATTACGGTAAACTCAATGAAGGTAGTGTCAGTCAAATGTGACTTAATTTTCAGTATTAGTCCCACATATGATGTCAGAGATGACATTTCTATGCCTATGGGACACAACTGAAAAGATTCAAGATGAAAGCATGCCAACAAGCCCCTTTCAGAGGAGACACACTTACGTTGAGGACCTTGTGTCTACCTTCAGAATAGACAGGCAGAATAAGAGGAGTCGCAACAACCCATTAGAACTGACATGACTGAAGCATTCTAACAGATCTACTGAGAATAGGCAGTATTGGCTCTGAGTATTTGTATTCTAAGAGCATACATGGTTTGGCTAGCTGACTAGTTAAACCAAGCTGCATGAGGGGTCTCCCAGCAACCCTCCATTGCAACAGACAGGCAGGATGAGATGTACCGTGTTGATCCCTTTGGATCAACAAGATGGGCATGATAAGAGAAGTCCCTGCAGACCTGCAGTCACACAGATTAGAAGTGCTAATGACCCCTGAGGAAAAAGGCAGGTAGGATAAGGGCCAATAAAGCAACCCACCCTTGGAAAGGACAGGGAGGATGAGAGGTGTCCTGGTGATTCTGCCAGAGCAGAGACGATGGGATGAGAATCAAACTTGCAACAAAAACAGGCAGACTGGAAGAGAGACATGTAAACATGGCTTACGGGATGAGACTGAAAAGTAGACTTCTGGGGCAATAGAAGACTACTACTACAGAAAAGCTCTCTCGCTGTAATAGAGATCAGGTAGCTCTTGTGAAAGAGTGTAATGAAGAACCCTAATGCATCAGAACTATTGTCAGATGTGATGGAAACTTATATGTTTAGAAAAAATGGAAAAAGCCTTACAAAATCACAAACATGTCTAATCTATTTCTGGTACCAGGCAGTTTTGGAGCCGAGCTGTCTGAGCCTCTTAGAGAAGGAGCTCCGCTGTTTGTCGAGGACAGGGTGGAGAGGATGGTCTGGGTTGTCCATGATTGAAAGAAGCCTGTTCAGTGACCTTCATTTTCATCACTGCCTCAAATGGTTCCTGTTTGCAGCCAAAAAAGCAGGTGTTGTGCCAAAGTCCAGAGAGAAAGAAAGAGCAAGCCTTTAATGGAGGAGATTGTTTCTGGACGTTTAACTGTATATTGCACTAGGAGGCATTGTGTTGTAAGTCCTTGAAAATGGACCATGTCATGGAGGTGGTTGTTTGTACTGTAAATTTCATCTGAGCCAGAGGTCTAAATCAACTTCAGTTTGATACCCTTCTAAGCAACAGCAACATTACCCCAGCCTACCATAGGAATGGCTGCAGGACCTTGCATTTTGGTTGATATTACTCAACACTTAAATAATCTGAATAAAGCGCTGCAAGGCTGCAAAAACGTTGTCACACAGTTTTGTGACAACATACATGCATTTAAAATTAAGCTGACTTTGTGGGAAACCCAACTGGCAAGTGGTGACCCTGCTCATTTCCCTTGTCTGAGCATTCTCTTTAGTTTGTACGGTGGAAGCAGGGATTTAATTTGGATTTTACATGCACATGTGTTTGGTTTAAAAATTCCTTTTTTTAGAAGTCTCATTTAATCTTAAAGTGCATTTCTATGTTTTTTTTAATACCAATTACAAGTTTTTTGCCTTTGTACAGTCAGTGGGATCAGTTGCAATGCATACATGTGAATGATAAAAGTAAATTGCACGTTTGTCTAAGGAAATATGTGTTGTTTTATGAAATGTTTTGTAAAAGGACTGATCATTAAATTTCAAGATTTTCCTAATGTTCTTGTGCTTCTTTACACCAAAACAAAGTCAAGACATGATATTTTGGTTATTTATAACTGAGTGTGCTATAATTTGAATGGTCCGGCCAACATGACATCTACCTAGGGCGTATGTGGCCCGCAATGTGAAATGAGTTTGACACCCGCGCTCTAAAGCCTTTAATAAAATCTTTTGATTTCATGAATCAAGGACACATTTTAATCACTTTTCTAAGAGCAAATACAGAAATGTTAATTTCAGCTTTTTATGCAACTCTAATAAGAATTAGCTAATTGATAAATGGTATTACTGCAAATATATTTGTCAGCTCTGAATCACAGGGATACATGTCATAAAAGACCTATGGAGTTACTCATTCCACATTTGCTCAGGGCCACCAGACATTATGTGCTGATGTGCTGTTGCCAGGGGCGGAGCTATGGTGATGGGGGGAGGGGCAGCTTTCCCCCCTGGCAAAAAGCTTTGTCCCTGTACTCCCCCCCCCCCCCCCCATTTTTTTTTGTCAATATTAGTATCATTATTAAAGTTTCTAAAATCTTTAATACAACATCTTTAAGCTTTGAAAAATAACAAAAGCAACATCTTGAAAGGAAATCTTGAGCCCCCTCAAATTATTTGTTTCACCCCCATTTATTGTTTGCTATTGCCGAACATAGTAACAGTAACTCAGCTTAAAGAGTTGCTGTTAAGGCGGAGTTGTACGCTTACAACCAGATCTTATGCAGAACAAGGGAAAGGTACTTCTCTGAAATAATTGGAAGTTGCAGCAGCAACTCTCGTATCCTGTTCACAACAGTTAACAGATTAACTAACCCTCCAACCCAGCTACCAATAGAACTGGTTTGTACACCTAAATGTAATGAGTTTGCTGTATTTTTCAACGACAAGGTTCAGGGCATTAAAAAAGCCATCAACTCCACAACACATACAACTATCCAACGGCCACTTAATCACTCTAAGCTGACTCACTTTGTACCTGTCACTGAAAAAACTGTCCAAGAGACCATCACCCGTCTGAGCTTGTCTACATGCTGTCTTGATGTGTTACCCACTAGATTTCTAAAGTCTGTTTTGAACAGTGTGTTGCCATCAATTACTCAAATAGTTAACATGTCTCTTCAATCTGGAATATTTCCAGAGGCCTTAAAAACTGCAGTCATTAAACCCCTCCTGAAAAAGAGCGGTCTTGATCCCACTGTACTGAATAATTACAGACCTATCTCTAATCTGCCATTTTTAGGAAAAGTCCTTGAAAAAGTTGTCTACCAACAGCTCACTGACTTTCTCTTATTAAACAATTCATTTGATGTTTTCCAGTCAGGTTTTAGACCCCATCATAGCACAGAAACTGCTCTTATCAAGGTAACCAATGACATCCGCCTGAACACTGATGATGGAAAAGTCTCTGTCTTAATCCTGCTAGACCTGAGCGCTGCCTTTGATACTGTTGATCATGGGATCCTTTTGCACAGACTCCAAGACTGGGTTGGCATCTCTGGATCTGCCCTAAGTTGGTTCAAGTCTTATCTAGAAGACAGGAAATACTTTGTTGAAATTGGTAGTTGTGTCTCAGACTACATGGGCTTGAATTGTGGTGTGCCCCAGGGATCGATCCTGGGACCCCTTCTGTTCAACCTCTACATGCTGCCACTAGGGCAGTTAATACGCAGTAATAACATTTCTTATCACAACTATGCAGATGATACTCAGATCTATGTGTCACTGACAACAGGTGAATATGGGCCAGTGGATTCTCTCAACCACTGCCTCCAACAGATCAGCACGTGGATGCAGAACAACTTTCTCCAGCTAAACTCAGACAAGACCGAAGTTATTGTTTTTGGCCCACAGAAACAAAGAGAAATTGTCAGCAGCTACCTTCATTCTCTGTCTCTTAAACCCTCAAATCAAGTCAGAAATCTAGGGGTAATCATGGACTCTGACCTGAACTTTAACAGCCATATCAAGTCAGTAACATCAGCGGCATTTTACCATCTGAAAAACATTGCCAAAATCAAAAACATAATGTCAAAGCGAGACCTGGAGATACTTATTCATGCATTTGTCTCCAGTAGGTTAGACTACTGTAACGGCCTGCTCACCGGCCTCTCCAAACGAGCTGTAAAACAGCTTCAGTGCATCCAGAATGCTGCTGCTCGAGTCATGACCAAAACCAGGAAGTATGATCACATTAGTCCTGTGCTCAGGTCTTTGCACTGGCTCCCTGTACCTCAAAGAATAGACTTCAAAGCAGCTCTGCTTGTGTACAAGTCTATCCATGGCCACGCACCAAAGTACATCTCTGACATGTTAGTGCCATATGAACCATCTCGTACTCTGAGGACCTCAGGGTCCGGCCTCCTGTTGATTCCCAGAGTCAGAACTAAACAAGGGGAATCAGCGTTTCAATATTCTGCAGCTAAAATCTGGAACAGCCTCCCTGAAGCCGTAAGACAGGCCTCTTCTGTGTTCATGTTCAAATCTAGACTTAAAACATTTCTGTTTAGCCGTGTATATGACTGAAAGGTCCTATCTGCACTTTTCTGTCCTTCCTTTCTTTTTAAATCTTTTTTTTTCTCTTTTCTTTTAAAGTAAATTTTATGTTGATTATTTCTATGATGTATTGTGATTTTAATGCATTTTTCTGTTTTGTGAAGCACCTTGAATTACTTTGTGTACGAATTGTGCTATACAAATAAACTTGCCTTGCCTTGCCTTGCCTTAACAATAAAGAAGTTTGAAATCAAGTGTTTTTGATCCCTTTATTTGCAATGACCTGCTGTTTTTGTTAGCCAGCCCTCCAAAGTCCCCCCCCATAAAACCTTGTAGTTGTGCCACTGGTTGTTATAGTTTTTTTGAAAACTATCTATGGCTAGTAATGTGAGAGAAGAGCTGCTGTCAGAGATGATTTTAACAAGCATAAAGAAAATTACCTTCAAACCAAAAACAAGTGTTCAAGAAAAACTGATGCTACAGGCTGACAGTCTGTAACAGAATTGATCTGGCTTCTTTCAGTTGTCAAAAATTCATTATAATAAATAAATGAACCTGCAGTAACTTATGGATTTTGCCTTTTGACTCTTCGTTGACTCTTCTCTCATAATGTTGGCTGTTTCTGCACGGAGCAGCGTTTCCTCTGAAGGCTTGGTTTGAGCAGTTTTAAGCACCACATGGAGCTCAAATCAAGCTCAGCACATTTCAGCTGCTGCCGGGCACTCAGATGACGAAAAGGAGAGTCTGCCTCACCATCAGGTCCCTGTGGATTATTAATACGCAGGTGTTCACGACCCCCACGAGGCTCATTGGAGGAGTCTGGCACGCAACCCCGCAGAAACAGAAAAAAACATTTCAGATGAGAGTGTTGGCAGACAGCAGGTCACCAGAGAGTCAAGAGAAAGACAGACATGTTTTTTTCCTTCCAGGCTGTGCTGTGATAGCAGGAGCCGCTGTTATTAAATATTTAACAACTGAACCTTTGAGTTCAGTTACAGTGACTTCCCTAATAAAACCGGTGCCAGCTGTTAGATAATGGAAGACGATAATGTGTTTGGTCTAAGAGCTCATAAGTACTTATTTGTATGAGGTTGAGGTCCATTCTCTGTGCATGGACCTCAACCTCATACACGTGTACAACAAAGAACGTAGTATATCATTTGTCACACTTAAATCTTAAAGAAAATCAGAAAAGAAAAAAAAACTGGTACACAAAGATGCCTCATGGAAACAAAGTCATCATATTTTCTTTTTAACTCAACAAGGACCAAAGAAAATGATCAAAAATTGTTGAATGTGTTGCTGAGTGATCCAAACCCAATTATGAGTCATGCTGCTTTGGTTTTAATGACTGAAGTATTTGAGTTTGTCACACGGTTTTGGAAAAACTTTGGCTCAATTCTCTATTTTTACACAGAATTTGAACTAAATATGGAACATTAGAATATTATGGTTTAGGTCAGGGGTCTGAATCTTTTCAAGCTAAAAGACCCACTTGGTCCAGTTTCTTATTGACCAAAACCCTGTGAGAGCTATGGAAGTTTTTCTGGAGCATAATTAAAAATAAAAGTTAATACCAGAAATGCCTTTTCAAAATGAAGCTGCATTTGTTGACTCAAGAAAAAGCAATCTGGCAAACCGCTTTTTCATGAGACTGAACAGTGGTTCCTATGATGGACAGTGAACTGGTCACGTGATGTCAGTCTGGTCACGTGATGTCAGTCTGGTCACTGATGGCGCCCCATCAAAGGTCAGGAAGAAGGCAGGTGTTGCCATAAAATTCAGGCAGCAACCAGGAAAAGATTCTTGGACATTTCATTGTCTTATGCACACTTGAATGGCAGTGAAATGTGTTGCTGCAGATGATCTGAATCCTGATATTGACGGCCGAGTAAAGTTTCAGGAGAGAAAGGGAGGTAATCTCCAAATTTTTGTTATGTTTCATTTAAATGCATATTTTATTGATTTGCACACCTACATTTTAGGCAGGGTGTTTCAAATTTTTCCCTAGCCCCTCTTGAGTTTATTATTGGAATTGCTTCAGTGTCAGATTTAAAATATTATAAATATTCTGTCTGTATAAAATAAAAAAATAAAAAAAGAACAATTTTTCAAAAAGGGAAATGCTTTTTATTTGAGATCCATTGGCCTCTGTGAATGAATAAGTAATAAAATATAATAATTAGGCAACTATATTGGTTGAGGCATTTTTTTCCAACTGAGAAAAACAAGAAAAAAATAAAGCTACAGATAAGCTGACCATAGGTTATTTTGCTTTTATGTTACTGGTCCGGCCCACTTGAGATCTTCACTCTAAAAAGAGTATTTGGGCTGTAGTTGGAAAGATGTACTTTTTTACATTGTTCTAACTTAATTATTTAGTTTGGTGAAAATAAATCATTTTTTTGAGTTCATTCAACTTAAAAATAACAAGTAGTTGTCTGACATAGTTATTTTACTTTCAATCAACTTAATTTAATTAAGTTGCTGTAACTTTGGTGTGAACCTGTCAATGCATATTGATGTCATAACGTGAGGCAGCGCAAGGAATTGTGGGATACCATTTTCTTTGCCTATCTGGGCAGATTGTGGTTTAAGTGTGAGTTTTTGTCCATGGGTTTTGTTGTCCAGCTGTTTTACTCTGTTTGAACTAGTAATTTAACCTGTTATGTTCATTTATTTTCTGCACCATGAGTTAGAGTTTGGTAGAGGATGATGACCAACCCCTGTGTGCGGTAAAAGACCTTATGTCCCAATTATTAAAGACAGAGTTCGTGACATGTGAGCTACTGTCTAGTAATGTGAGACATTGCTGGATCAGTCATGTCTTTGATATGAAAGTACCACCTCCAGTAGTGGAAACTTTAGAAAAATGTTAGTTAAAGTCATATAAACAAAATTGAACAAGATTTTCTATAAGTTAGATCAACATTTCAAATTAAGTTGGATAAACTTAAATAAATTAGGTGTTACCAATTGAAGTAATTCATTTAAGTTAAATCAGCGTATCAATTTAAGTTGGATAAACATAAAAATTTTAGTTGAATACACTTAATTCAATTAAGTGTTACCAATTGAAGCAATTCAATTAAGTTGGATCAACGTATCACATTGAGTTGGATAGACATAAAAATTTAGGTTGAATAAACTTAATACAATTAGGTGTTACCAATTGAAGTGATTCAATTAAGTTGGATCAACTTTTTTCTTTTTAGAGTGTTGAGATGGGTTGAATGTGGCCCCCGAACAAAAATGAGTTTGTCACCCCTGCTTTTAGATGAACAATATTCATGATTCTACTTGTTTTGCCAAATTGCTCAATCCTTAAACCTGCAAAGTAACCCCAGGCTATGACACTGCCATCACCATGATTCAATGTTAGTATGATATTTATGTTTTTGTGTGTGTTTTGCATTGGTACAGATGAAACAAGACATATGCTTTTTTTTAAGTTTGTTTTCTCTCATTACTAGAAAAATATTTGTCTAAATATTTTGGTCAACAAACAAAAATATGGAAGCGATTCTGTAGCATAATTAAAAGTAAAAGTCAAAACCAGAAATGCTTTTTCATTTACTAAATGAAGCTGCATTTTTTGACTCAAAATAAAAATGAAAAATCAGTCAAAATGCTTTTTCATTTTCTTCCTCAACACTGCTTATTCTGTCACTTAATTAAAATGAAAAGGAAAATAGTATTTGACATTTCATTTTCAAAAGGTTCTCTGGTAAATGTGTAGCAATATTCATTTAGAAATGTCTACTTTGACAATTAAACTGGATTAACAGAAATGCTTTTAAATTTACTAAATGAAGCTGCATTTTTTGACTCAAAATTAAAAAGAAAAAGGAATCCTTCAAAATGCTTTTTCATTTTCTTCTTCAACACAACTTATTCTGTCACTTTAATTAAAATGATAAAGAAAATGGTATTTGACATTTCATTTTCAAAAAGTTCTCTAGTAAACGTGTAGCAAAATTCAATTAGAAATATCCAATTTTACAATTAAAATGGATTAACAGAAATGCTTTTTCATTTTCAAAATGAAGCTGCATCAAATGACTCACAATTAAAATTAAAATTCAATACTTCAAAATGCTTTTTCATTTTCTACTTAAAAAACACTTATTCTGTGTCATAATTAAAACGAAAATGCAAAGAGGGAATTGCATTTTCATTTTAACATCCACCCTGCGAATAATGTTACATTATTCAATTCGAATTTGCATTTCCAGAGGGGAGGCGGGGCAATGATGTCAGTGCTATCTCCGTGTGTCTGGGAGCTAACAGATATGCTAGGAGCAGCAGTGTAGCTTTGTGTTAGCGGACAAGCTTTGCTTTCAGACCGGCCGCCGCCTTCGCATAGTGGAGCGCGAAGGAGCCCCGGGACCCGAATACTTTTGAAGTATTGAATTTTCATTTTGAGTCATTTGATGCAGTTACATTTTGAAAATTAAAAGCATTTCTGTTAATCCATTTTAATTGTCAAATTAGACATTTCTAAATGAAATTTGCTACACATTTTCCACAGAAGTTTTTAAAATTAAATGTAAAATACCATTTTCTTTATTATTTTAATTAAGTGACAGAAAAATTGTTTTTTAAGAAGAAACTGAAAACGCATTTTGAAGGATTGCTTTTTCATTTTAATTTTGAGTCAAAAAATGCAGCTTCATTTTGAAAACGAAAAAGCATTTCTGCTTTTGACTTTTAGTTTTAATTATGCTACACAATCACTTCCATACAAAAGGTCCTTCCTATGTTATTTTTGTCATATATGAAATAAGTTTTTAAAATATTTTTCTTTCTGTTGTTTTTTTTATTTGAAATGGTTTATTTCAAGCAATCAAGTAAAAATTACGCACAAAAAACAATACAATCATCAGTTATACATTCATACAATGACGTATCAAACTTAGGATAATTAGACATTAAATGAAATATTGCTTGAAAGGGAGTGGAAGGAAGTGAATTTATACAATCCACCCCATTATACCGTAACCATTTTATGACATGATTTATCAATATCCAGTTCATAACTTCTATCAGACAGAATTAAGAGTCCTTAAGTATTAATAAAGCACATGACAAAGATGTATTGCTAAATTATTTAAAAAAAAATAGATTTAACTATTTTATAAATCAACATACCAAATGCAGATCAGTTATCTAAAATATATGCAGATTATATTAATTATAAAAATCACATACATGATTAAAAAATAATACTATATTATAAAAATAGACAATAACACTGTTTCAAAAATATTCACAGCAAAATTAAACAAGTATCAAAAGTTAAAAATATGTGCAAATGAAGTTTTGTTAGCAAAAATCATGAATCAATTTTTGGAGCAAGTGAAGTAATATCATTAGAAATCATTCATTTCATCCATCTTCAATAATAAATTAAGCATTGTTTTTATCTTTAATTTGTTTTTTATTATTATTATTTTTTTATGAAAACAAAATAAAAATAAGGAAAAAGGGTCCATATACTGTCGATTGACCAAGGTTGGTATTCCATCTTCTGCTGATTAACACTTGTGCTATCCTATGACCCCACCCTTAGATTGACATGTTCTCCCTACCATGACAAAGGTGGATAAAGGTGGAGAGGATTTCATGTAATCCATGGACACCAGTGAAGAAACAAATCATTGAAGAAAAAAGGTTCAGCAAACTGTCTAGTGGGTCTAGATGACCCCACTCCCAATGTTAAAGTGCCTAGCATACCACAGGGGTTAACAGCTGTTCTTCTGGTTTAACAGAGTTTATAGTTCTCTTCGATGTTATGTCTGCAGACATCAGATAAAGGTCCGTATCCTTCTGCAGCTGATATCAGTGGCGCTGAAAGCTGAGGTCAAACTATCTGCAGCTCAGAACTCTGCTGAAAATCAGGATCAGTCTAGATTTTTAAAGATAGCGCTGATCCCAGGTGCCTATTTTCTTGAAATTATTTTTGACTCTTAGATTTATTACTTCATGTTGTTTCAGACGACCGTAATCAAACACTTCTCAAAGTCCTTCATGGTGTTCACAACCAGAACCTTGGACCGGTCCGGTGGACCGAGTGGTTTGACGGAAATCCTGCAGCCTTTAACCCAAGTGTTCTCAATCTGCTTCTGTTTCCTGAGAAGCCGTGCATGTTTGGAGATTTCAGCATTCCTTCTAGTCAGATGGTCATTCAGATAAGCAGCCGAACCTTTCAGGTTCTATCTTTGATTCATCAGAGTTAGCTTGTGATTTTGATTCACAAACCTGATGAGGATCGCTGGTTTATCCGTCTCCTTTCTCCTGGGGAGCAGGTGGCAGGTCTCGATGGTATTGAGATCCAGGGAAATCCCTTTAGACGTGAGAAATGATTCCACTTGGTGTTCCAGAGACTCTCAACCACTCTCGGTTTCAGCACCGCTAGCTACGCTAGCGCTATTAGCATTAGCAGTGCTAGCTCCAGCTGCATTCAGCTTTGCCCGAGGTTCGATCGGTATTCCAGTGAGAATGACATTATTTATTCTTGCTTGTTGTTCCACATTGTCCACTCTTTTCTCCAGAATGTCGATCCGGTTATTTCGTTATTCGTTTTGAGCTCAGAGTCTTTGGAACTCTTCCACTAGCTCCAAGAGAGGAGTTAGTTTAGTCTGGATGTTGTTCGCTCTATGAAAGGATGCAACGTAGCTTGGATCTCATCAAACATTCTTTTAACCCTTGTGCTATCTTGGATGACCCCACCCTTACTTTGACATGTTCTCCCTACCATGACAAAGGTGGATAAAGGTGGAAAAATTTCATGTAATCCATTGAACCAGTGAAGATCACAAAAATTTGAAAAAAAAAGGTTCAGAGCTCTATCTAGTGAATCTAGATGACCCAACTACCAACGGTAAAGTGCCTAGGATAGCACAAGGGTTACGGTCATCGTAGTCACTTGTTGCTTGGTTTTTCCTAGGGGCCATTGTCAGCTCTCTTTTTTGGAGAAAATCAACTTTTTAAGTCACTTGAAGATAGTTGTATAGCCGCTGTAGGCCACACGCGTCCATGCTGTAGCCCGGAACCGGAAGTTGTTAATGTCAATCTAACTATGTGAAATCTAACATTATCTCAGTCACATAGACGCTGCTATTCATCATAAGTTTCTGTTTGTTTTATTGCCTCCTGGGTGAGTTGTTTACTGCTCCTTGAATCATTTTGATTGATAGTTCACTCAAAGAAGTGTCACAAATATTTCAAGTTTCACTCCATCATTCTCTGTTAAACACTAAAAATGTGTTTGTAAAGCCAATGAATGTCAGAAACTTAGTGTCTCATCTTGATCTAGGATTTTAGCATGTTTTACTTTGTTACACAGCTGTGTAACAGGTTTCTTAGTTGAACAGCTCTGAAAGTAATCATTCATGTACATCCATCCATTTCCCAAACCTGCTTAATCCCTGTTGCTAGAGCCTATCCCAGCCAGCGTCTGCAAGGGCAGATTAGAGTCACCAGCCCATCACAGGGATGAAAATATCAGTAATACAATAAAATGAATCAAATATATAATCTCGGATTATTAGTTGGATTTTTTTAGGAAATTAAATTAGTTTGATTTTTAGAAAGAAAATGTTGTGAATTACACTTCCAATGTAATTTAGCATTTTCTTTTCACATAAGGTCAGTCAGATTTTCTGTCCTTTTTATATGGCATACATATGTAGAATAGTTTTGTAGAATAGTTTTGTAGTTTTTGTTGTTGTTTATTAAACATCTATTTGAATCACTTAAAGATAAGGGAAAAAAGCTTTAGAAAATCTTAATAGGGAAAATATCTTTTAACACTTGTGCTATCCTATGAGGTCAAGATGACCATTGATGTGTTCTCCCTACCATGACAAAGGTGGATAAAGGTGGAGAGGATTTCATGTAATCCATGGACACCAGTGAAGATCACACATCATTGAAGAAAAAAGGTTCAGCGCACTGTCTTGTGGGTCTAGATGACCCAACTCCCAATGCTAAAGTGCCTAGGATAACACAAGGGTTACAGGTAATTTTTCGCATCTATGATTTAATCAAATTGCTGCATGAAAACCGTTCCAATCCAAAAATAGTTAGTTGTGAGACACTTGTGACCTCTGCTGTTCTGAGCAAAGTCAAAGATATAAGTATTCTTGGACAAGGCCAACATCTCAAGAGAATCAGATGAGTTTCATCCATTAGAGAAATGAGAAAATCTTGAGTTAGAGCCAGATACTTTATTTACCTCAATTTAATGTTGTGTGCCAGGCACTGAGTGTTCCACTGACAGAGCTGCTGTTCAAAAATGTTTGCCTCTGTCGTTTTGGTGGGAGCTTTAAAGTTCAATTAGGAGCGACGGGCGGTTTTCTTAAAAGCTTCTGTGAATGAATAATACATGATAATAATATTAGCTGAGGCTGCTCGGAAATTTTGTCCAGTGATTCTAAAATGTGTGAAAACAACCAATTTTCATGTCTTTTATTCCTTTTTGAGTTTAAACAGGGTGCAGAAAGCTACAGACAGATTGGGTTTTATTTCATATCCAGCTGTCATTCTTAGAAAGTTATTAGTACAATACATCTAAAAAATTTCTTTTTTTATTTATAAATAGGCTGGATGAAAAAATGAATAGTCCTGTGAGTTTAACTTGATCAATAATAAAAATAATAAAAACTTTTCCAAAAAATGAATGAATGGATTTTACACTTTAGTTACAAGAAAATATGTCAGCTTTAACAACAGCCATTTGAGCTCTGGGTGGGTTACGTTACTCATAGCTGAGTTCAGACATTTGCTGTGGTTGGGATTTGGGTTTGCATACATCTCATAGGGAAATTTGTCTGAGTCCTATTTTGCCATGGAGGCGTTGGGATTGTGGTACCTAGAAACTTAAACTATCAGCTTTCTCATTGACTTTTAATGGGATTAAAGTTTGGAGGCTCTCTTTCTTTGATATCTTGGCTGTAAAATTTACAGTCATTGTCAAGCTGGAATACCAAGTTTTAAATCCCAGATTGAGGTTCCTGTCCAAGATTTTAACCTTACATGGATCTGCCTACCATCGCTTCAGTGTCGTAAAAAATAAATAAAGGCTAAAATTGATGCCTTCATGTCTGAAATGGCATTCCCATGTCAAAGACAGCATTCCTTCTCCTAACTTTGATGCTAAATTCAATTTTGATCTTATCTATCCTCAACATTTTTGACCAGTTCTTCTCTGAATGACTGATGTTCTTTAACACAGGTGTTCTTCACTGGTAGGACCTTATTGAAACAGCAGGGCCTCAGGTCTTCATGGTTACCAGTCATTCCTTAGTGACTGTTATAGCAGGGACATTTTTTGTGATTTAGTTCTGGGTGGATTCCCCATTGTTCTCTTCTACAGTGAAACTTCACAAGATGAACATTTTCATGGAGCTTCAGAATGAGAAAGGGTTAATGTCAAAAGATTAAGAGTTATTCTGAGTTTGATTTTTTGGTGTTTGATTGTTTGTACGAATTTAAATTGTTTTTTACACACTGAAGTGCAAATAATTATTTTCAAATATTTATATCACTTTCCAAACAAATGATCACAAACTCACAATTTTTCCACTTTTCATCAAATGTTTAAAAATAAAAATAAAAAACACAAAAAATATTTTATGGTAGCCGGGATAGGTTCCGGCATCTCCGTGGCCCCGAAAGGTAGTAGGTTAAGAAAGTGGGTGGATGGGTTCTCGTCATAACAAAACTTAACCACAAGATGGCAGTGAAGAATTACATTAGGAATGCAAAGAACCAGCATCAAGACCACAGATGAAAAGAGAAGCAGAGAGCAAAGGGATTGTTATACATTATGACAGGATTTGCATTATGTGACTACTTTCTCCATTGCATCTTTGGATGAATTTTGGTGGTGTTAGCGTCCACTTTTACTAATAAAACTATAACAGCATAATACTAAAACTGAGATGACAAATTATTTTAGCTTGATAATGAGCACCCCTCTAATTTAGCCTTGTTGAGACGTTCTGCAGAAAAACTTTGACACATAGTTAGATGCAGTGTTTTGTATTTTCACGTCCAGCTGCCTGTCTTCCATTTCACCTTCACCTGAAGTGAGCCGAATCAATGTTCACTTAAAAGGACCCGCTAAACCGTGTCTGACACACGTTTTCTACAGGGAAGCAATTTGAAAAATCCTCTTCCGAGGCATGAACCGTGTGACTTTTACCTCTCCACCTGCTGGCAGTTAGAGGTGATTGTCTCTCAAAGTCTCCTATCTGAACTAAAAACTTCATTTAGCTTTCTGACGATGTGGCATAACAGCTGAAAATGGGTCAATAAAGATGTGACAATGAATTAGAACCATGTGATAAGTCATGGAGAAGCACATATAGAGGTGACTAGGGTTCTGAAAACGTCTGGGAACCGAGTTGGGATTGCATCACTGAGACATTTTATGAAGATATAACATGATGTCAAAGCCCCATATTTTACAGTTCATGGATAATCCTCACCCAACACTTCCTGCAGTGTCACCCTCTTGAGAAAGTTATGCACTCAGTAATAATTAGATCCACAGCCTAGTGTGCTGAGGTTTTTTTTTTTACCATTTTCCTCCTCTGTATCACTGGAGCACGTGGAGCAACAGTCTAGTCTTGCATCCAGCTGCTCCCTAAAACCTCAACCAGTCTGTTTATCTATTTGACTGCTAGACCCCAAACACCAGGGGATAGAGGAAATGTTCATTATGAACCATCCAAGCGTGAGTGTGCATGTCTCAGTTTGTTGTTCCATGGTTTTGCAGCTGAAGCTGAGTGCTGACCATGGAGGACTTTTCCTTATATTGAGACGGCTCCTGCCTTCAGACAATGAGGAAAAAGTGCAACTTATGAGTTCTCATACATCTCTTTTTCCATGTGGAATGGTTTGATGGTGCAGCAGGGAAGTCCATTTCTTTCCTTTTTGTTGTTGTTGCTGACACTCAGAAACTCCTCCAGTCTGACAACAGACTTGAAGAGCTCATAAAGAAAGAGAACAAATATTTGTTTCTTGAAGCTTAAATTAAAAATTGTGTTTTTGGTCTTTTTAACATGTTGTAGAATTTCCCCCATGATGGAGGACATATAAAAAATAAGTTAGGATTGAAACAGCATTTATGAGTACTTCTTTATTCCAATAATAATGGGTCCGGATGCCAGTGTGGGGTTAGTTCTGCACCAACATTCCCATCCACAACCTAGAGGCGAATTTCTAATGAACGTCTTCCGCTCTGTAGAAACTATGTCTTAGAAAATGACACAGGTTTTTTTTATTTTTGCCAAAAACTGCATAATCATAATTAAAAACCACTGGGAATAATTGTACAATGGATAAAATTGTAGCTGGAGTGGAACTTTAATAAACTGCCAATGTGCATGTAGGATTTAACAAGACATGTGTAGGATGATTTATGGGCTCATTGATTTTTATCATCTCTTGGGTTTCAAGTGAGAAACACAGATCAAATGTCTTCACATGTGTGTAAAATCTTCCAGCTGGACTGATCATTAACGGCTTCACCAGGATCTCCTTTCATGTAGACACTGATGGCACTCATCTCTATCGCTCCTTTAAAGAATCATCAGACCTCTTACACTGCTTCAAAGACATCAAGCAGTGGCTAATAGATAATTATATGTCATTAATTTCATTGCTCTCAGTGTGTTATGACAATTCAGGTTGAATGTAAGACCTTGGCAGAAACGTTTGGTTTCCTTTGAGTCAAGGCAACGTTTTCTTCATTAGAAAACATAATAGAGACACACCAGGTAATTTAATTATGTATTTAGGGTATGATATTTCATGTGATTAATTTAGCAGCTTGTAATTAAGGAAAAAATGTATTTTACTTTAGCATTCTTTCATAAATCTCACAGCAGATGCAGGAAGCCTTTCTTAAAAAAAAAAATCACATTCTGAATATTTTATCTCTCACTCAAGAGCCTTCTAGATAAATGCTGGTGAGTCAGCACCTGAAGAAGCATTTAAGTGTATGTCTATGACCTATCCACCCATCCAGAGGGATGTTCAGGTCACATGATTGGAGGTGCAAATGGTCCTGCGGGCACCTGGGAGTTGTGTCAGGTCGGCATTCAAGGTGCTGGAAGGTCTCTTAGAGAAAGTTTTTCTTTTGTCATAATTTATATCATATTAACGGTCATACAGGAGCAGGCGACTGCTAATGTGTTTACTCTACTGAAGGCTAAACCCAACTTCTTCATTTTGTTAGGACAATCAGAAGGTAAAATTTTGATTTTAAACGGGCTGATGAGGAATTTCTTGCCCTCAACGTATATTCATACCAGTAGGCAGTGGATGCTGTATATTTTTTGCCACTTTGAAAGGTTTGTCATTGAATCCTAGTGATCAATTTTGTCTATAGATCTGTTTGAATGCCTTTAATATGACCAAAAGTCCTAATCTGCAACCTATTCAGTACAAGACTCTCCACAGAATTCACTACACCGGACAGAGATTATTTAAAATGGGTCTTAATCAGTCTGCTATATGCACACAGTGCACAGGTAACAACATAGACGACTATTTGCATGCCCTGTGGTTGTGTCCACCTGTCCAATCATTCTGGCGTAAGGTCTGTGAGGATTTATCAATCTGGTTTAATCATATGATTCCTGCATGCCCCAGACTCTGCTTACAAGGTGACCTGAATAACATCAACATAGAATCCAAAAAGGCTTATATGGTTCTCACCGCTGTATGTATCGCAAAGAAAACTATCCTCCTAAACTGGAAATCTAAAAATAATCTCAGCATCAGCCACTACAGAAACCTCATGTCAGAGCATATTAGCTTAGAGTTAATGTCCTCCACAAAAAACCTGTCGGCTTCAGACTCTCCCTGGCTCCAGCTGGTTAGTCACATCACCTAGTAGGGGTGGGATGGTGATGGGTTGAGCCGGTCCTGGCTGGTTGGGTGGGCTGGGGCGGGTGTGGGGGGGCGGGCTCTGCTGGGCCTGGGTTCCCCCGGCTCGGGGCTCTGGTTGCCCGGGGTGGGGGGTGGTGGAGGCGCGCGCTCTGCCGGCAATTTGGCAGGGGTTCCTGGGCTGGTGCCTTCTGGGCGCAGGGTAGGCAGTGCGGCTGACCGGGAACGGCGGCCGGGTGCCGTGCTGGGTAGCTGGTCGCCGTGGCGGGGGCTGGGGGGGGGGGGGCTTTGGGTTCTGGGGCCTGGGGTCGTCTGCCCGTGGCCGGTGTTTCGCCCGTGGCCAGTGGTTGGCGCGTGGCCAACCACTGGCCACGGGCCAACCACCACTTATTTTTTATTTTTATTTATTTATTTATTTTTTTTATTTATTATTATTACTATTACTATTATTATTATTGTTATTATTATTATTATTACTATTACTATTATCATTATTATGACTGTTGTTATTACTATTATATGTATGTATATATATATATAAAAAAAATTTTCTGATTTAATCTATTCTGGGTTTATTTATTTATTTATTCATTTATTTGTTTTTTTTTTATTAATTTATTTATTATTTATTTATTTATTTTTTGGGATGGATGGGGGGCCCTGGGGGGTTGGTGTGCAGTCCTTGGGGAAGTCAGGGCATGGATGGTGGGGCTGGACTCCCTGCCCTTCCGTTCTGGCACCGGGACCCGTCCTTGCCGGTTGTCTCTCGGCGCTACGGGGCTCTCGCCTTATCTGCGGCGGGCTTGTCGCCTCTTGGCTGCCTGGCCGCCCTGGGAGGGGGGGTGCCTACTGCGGGCGGCTGGGGGGCCGGTCGCTCAGGGGAGCCTCTCCCCCGGTTGTGCCCATCCGCCTGCTCCTCCCCGTCCTCACCAAAACAAACGTTGCACACAGGCACATAGGGCTCCGGGAACTGGATAGGTGGGTTATGCTGGCGGGGCTCACTGGGGGGGTAACTCTCTGGGGCGCTCTGTTGGCGCCCGCCCTCCACCCCGCTTTTTACTTGCATATTAGACACCCTTATTCATCTAGGGCCTTGTGGGGAGGGTCTGGTGGAGGGGGGCACGGTGAAATATCCCTGCTTATCTTTCACTGACCCCCCCACAATTTTAACTCCCACTTTAGACACACACACTGCATGTTAGCAGCACATACACAGCAAATACACTCCACTCACAGAGGAATCCCGGAGTGGGGGTTCTGCGGCTTAGCAGCGGTGGGGACCCCACACTGGAGACCTCCTTTTTTTACCTGCAGCACACACACAGCACTGCCACACCTCCATACATGGGTGGGGCCGGGGGGGGGGGGGCGGCCGGTCTTCACCCGCCTGGTCCTCTCAGGGCGGCCAGGCTTATGGGTATCATGTCGGCTGCGGTGATGGTCGGGCGTACGGTGCTGGGGGTCGGTCGGCGGGGGGGGTTACTGCGTGGCGGCGGGGGGTGGGGTGGTAACCAGATGATTGTGAGTATGTGTGCGTGAGTGCATGGGTGGACGGACCTGGGGGCTGGCTCACTGGAACCCTCTGGGGCTTTCCCTTCCCATCACAGAGAGGGTAGGGCACTTAAAGGGTAGGGGAGGGGGGGGGTTGTAGTGGGTAGGGTTATGGGGGGTGGCTGTGGGTGCGTGGCGATCTCGGGGTTGCTCGGGTCGCGTGCCGCGGCTGGCTCGCGGACACGGGGCACCGGTCGGGGGGTGGGCGGCTTTTGGGTTCTAGGGCCCTGGCTTCGTCCTTGGCCCTTGTCTCGGCGCCCGGCGGCCCCCATGGCTGCCGCCTGGTACGGCTAAGCGCTCCTGTCCTGTGGCCTGGGGGCCGGACACCGGGTTCGCTTATGCCTCTGGGCGTTGTGGGGGCCCCTGTAGGGGGGCCTTCTCTGCGCCTAGCTGGTCGGGTGGGCGGTCCCCGCCTCCCCCCCTCCCGGGCTGCTTGGGTCCGGTGTGGGGGGGGCCCTGGCCTTGGGGGACCTCTCCTCCCCTTTCCTGGTCTGGCTGCTCTGGCTGGGTAGGATCTGGTTCCCCACAACATAAGGTTCACTTCGGCAGCATGCATGTATCTCCACCCCCACGTGCACGTGCACACTGCCACACTGCTCCCTGTCTGCTTCATCCCTCCTTCTAACCGACAGTGTATTGATGGACAGATATTTTCCACTCATCTTCGTGTCAGAATTTTTACCCATGATGGAATATTTGTCTTTCCAGCAGATCTGGTATAATTGTTACAGCTTAAAAGAATAACTGATCCAAATCAGTGCTTGTATCCCCCCTTTTTTTCACCTTTCTTCCCTTTACTCTCTTCCACACCCCCCCCCCCCCCCCGACACACATTTTCCCTCTTCCTCCCCACACACACTAAATATAACAAATAAAGAAATAAATAATACAACAAAAAGGGGTTAATTCAGATCTACACCCTGGCTTCTAAAGTTCTACAACCTCTTTTTGTGATAGTAAAACCTGTCCAACACAAAAGGCCTGCAGCTCTAATCTGTTTGCTAAGTTGTTGGACAGAACAAGTGAAAAAAAAAAAAAAATGAAAGGTTTGTCTGTGTGTGCTATACAGAGAACAGCTTTAACTTCCTCCCCTCACTTTGACAGCAGCAGGGGTAATGCCACCTCACAGCAGCTACACATTTTAGGTGTAAATAAGATCAGATCTTTTCATCAGCTGCTGATGGCTAGTCGGTGCAACTTTTATTCCAAATTTAACATTCATGACAGTAAAGG
This sequence comes from Oryzias curvinotus, assembly GCA_023969325.1. Classification (NCBI taxonomy): domain Eukaryota; kingdom Metazoa; phylum Chordata; class Actinopteri; order Beloniformes; family Adrianichthyidae; genus Oryzias; species Oryzias curvinotus. Next base: position 24,619,533 of record CM043721.1, read on the forward strand.
AACACTGGAATGTGGCAAACGAAGCAGGCAGCTGACAATGTCAAAACTGAAGCAATTTAAAAGATGCATAAAGGGAAGTTGGAAACAATGCAAAAGAAAAATAATTGAGAGTAAACAAAGAAATAGGTCAAGAGCAAAAGGGTGGTGTAATGGTTTGGTTGGGGGTCTTTCTGTTTGTTCTAAGCTAAACTTCCCTTTGATGCAGTGATTCTTTAACAGGATGCTTAAGGTACTTCCTGCAGACATATAACACCATTGTCTCAGTCTGTTGGTGGAGTTTACCAGGAGAAAGGAAGTGGCCTTGTTGAACCATGTGCACAGCTCCTACACAGGTATTTCACTCACTTTGATATGGTCCCTCTGGGACTGAGAGTGGGTTGGTAAAGTCATTTTAACATGATGACTGAGTTGAAAGCTACAGCATGTCCGCTCTTGTTTGCTAATGATGCCCATTTCCAATGCTGGCTGCAGGTAAACAGAAGGTGGAATTTAGCTTTTTGTCTTGAAAAGCACTTGTTCCTTATGAATGGATGGACATAAAGGTAAAGGGATGTGTGGAGAAATACGCTCTGATCAAACAATATTGTCATTGCTAAAAATGATTTGTGACTTGAAAAGTGATGATCATAAGCATTTAGTGTATTGTATATTGACATTCCAGAGAATAAATAGGACTCATAAATATGTTTGGTAGATACTAAGTAGATATTACTGTTTGCAGTTGTGCCGAGGTTTGTTTTCCTGTACTTTAGTGATTTTGACCACTAGGCTTCCTAGAATTTCGATTTCGAGTTTTGAGAAATCTTATAGGACTTATAGGATAAACTGATGTAAGAGTGAAGTGAAACCCTGAACATAACAACAATTTGACCATGAGTAACAGAAACTTGAATACTTCAATATTGATAGAGAAATCAATAATACAGAAAAATGATTTTATACTTATTACTTTAGAAACCCGAGCAGCTCCTCACATTTGCTGACAAAGTTGAATCCTTTATTTTTCTGCCTGGTGGTGATATTTTATCAGGATCATTTTAGCTTTTTTCCTGGAAAGTTTGCAAAAATATACTTCCCTTGCTGGGTATCATTGCTTAGACTGCAGAACCTGTGGCCAGAACCAGGATAAGTAGCAGATCATGGAAGTAAGTGTGGGTCAAAGTAGAAAAACATTTTATTTTTCAACCGGAAAGGTAATATTTTGTACTGTTTGTGACTTTTTTAGAGGCATTTCTTCATACTGCCGTGTTCTTTATGTTACTGCACAGATAAAACATAAGTAGGATAAATTCATAACTTGGCAAATAAATCAACTTAAAGACAACAAGAAAATGATTACTCATGAATTAAAGTTAGATGTTTTCTTGTGTTTTCTGGTTCAGCTAGACGTTAGTTATAACCCTTGTGCTATCCTAGGCACTTTGACGTTGGGAGTTGGGTCATCTAGACCCACTTGACTGTGTGCTAAACCTTTTTTCTTTAATGATTTGTGATCTTCACTGGTGTCCATGGATTACATGAAATCCTCTTCACCTTTATCCACCTTTGTTAATGTAAGGGTGGGGTCATAGGATAGCACAAGGGTTAAAGGTCCTATACCATATAAAATCAAGTTTTGAGCTTTTAAATGTATTGGAATGTTCATTCCTCATGAAAAGAAACCCCCAAACTGTATTTTGATCTGTTCTGAATTTTCTTCTGAAAACTAGACACACTGCTGAGGCCAACTCTAGGTCGACATCATGAAAGGGGCAACGCCCACAAGAAGCGAAAGGCGGGGCTTCAGAGATCGAGTTGTTTTACTTCCGGGTTAGAAAAGAGCTCAGGAAAATAATTTATATTTAATTTAAAATATCGTTATTTCGTGTCCCAAAGGTATCATATACACAGACATTGTTTACTACAAAAGGTGTAAGAACAAGTTCTGAGAGGATTCAGTGATAAACTCACCATGTTGTGACAGCAAAGCAAGTAAACTGCAATCAAATAACCTTTATAGACTCTAGGTTTGACAGGACTCATCACATCCACTTCTGGAAGAAATTACATACTGAATTTTGAGCACCATGAGGTGCACTTAAAGGCCTTAATTTGATTTCAAAAGCAACAGCCTGCCAGAGAGTTCGTATTTGGATTCATTCTGGTTGCATTCCCTTATGTTGATGTAATTTTGAGAGATACTTCTTGCTCAGTCAAAATGTAAGTCTGTATATCTTCACAAGTTCCAAACAAGGTTGGATGCTATCGTAAATATGCAAACACAGTTAACATGTAGGGTTGTGAGACTGTGGGTGTTTTTGTGTGTTACAAATGAGGTTTAAAGGTAGTGTAGTAGTATTTGTTTTAGTGGCATCAGTCTGTTTTTTTAAGTGTTAAAAACAAGTTGTAATCTGGTGTGCCTTACAGTGCAGAAAATATGGTACCTGGTAAAAATAAAAGAGAAAATTCATAACCAGAACACAATATCCTGGCAATAACCACCTTCTAGCCACAGACAGCCCTGACACTCGTTCCAAGGCTTCTGCACCTCAGCAGGCACCAAGAATCGTGTGACTAGGATGTTTTACATCAGTGGTCCTCAACCCCCGGGCTGCAGACCGGTGTGGGTACCGGACCTTCTCGGGCTGGCGGATGTTCTCGAGGTCCATGGGGGTCCTTCGAACATTGATGACGTCACCCTACGGTAATATCAGTTAGACAAACTACTTAGCGAGCGAGTTTACGTTTAGCGATTTTACTACTTAGCGACGTCACCCTACGGGTATTTTGTACCCCCCTTAGTGAGTGTGTAATTTGTAGTGTGTTCATCCTCTGCTGGAGTTTGTATTTTTGTCTTTGAAAAGTTCGATTCAAAAAAAAAAAAAAAAAAAAAAAAGATGTCACCCTACGGTAACACCAGTTGGACAAACTACTTAGCGATTTTACGTTTCCTTTTGTAAAGTTTTTCTCACTCATAACTAATAATAGCATTTTTTTTTGTTTTAAAGGGAGAGCCATTGGCAGTATAACTTATTTTTCCAATTTGAGCAAATGTATGACTGTATAAAAACAATATTTATTTATGGTGTGCAGTCTGGTTTAATTCTCCCAAATGTCAGTTTCCCTTTTTTAATCCCAGAAAAAAACATTGAATTCCACACTATGGAATTACAGAACTTCATCAGATTTAACATTTATGATTGCAAAGTTTATATTTCCCGTTTAAAACTTGTTATTATCGAGCTTACAAATAACGGAAAGTTATAAATTGACCAATCACTATCGTAGACGTCATTGTGGCAACTTACAGCCAATCAAACAATGTGACGTCATCATTGGTCGAAGGACCCCGAAGGACCCCGAGAACATCCGGCAGCCCGAGACGATCCGGCACCCACACCGGTACCGGTCCGTGGGTCATTTGGTACCGGGCAGCACAGAAAGAATAAATAACTTACTAACTAACTTACTTACTTCCGTTTATTTATTTTGGAATCTGAAAGATGTTTTTTTTTTTTTTTTTTTTAATTGCCCAATTTGGTAGATCTTCAAGACATGAGGGTAGATCGCAGGCCAGCAAAGATAATTAACAAATAAAAATGTACTTCTAAACAATCCACCAGCCAATGAAAATTCTTACCGAGAAGTACGGGACTTGATTGACATGCAGAACGGCCAATCGGATATCTTTTAATACATACGTCACTGCACATGCGTGTTTAAACACACTGAGCGCAAATTCTGTAATCAGAAAGTGGCTTTCTGACCACAACGCATCAAATCCCCGGGAGAAGACCACTCTGGACATCCGGAGTGTTTATTGAAGCCGCCCCGTGTGTCCTCCTGCTACCAGCTTTGCGGTTCTCGGCCAATAAATACGAGCTTATTAAGGAAGCTGTGTTTTTCCCGTGGCACGCGCTTCGTACGGAGCCAGCAGCGCCTTTGAAACGCCATGCTTCCCCCATTGCACAGTTTACAGCAGAGCCTGACATACGATAGTCACTGCTTTCTGTCTTTGTAATAAAACGCCTCATATGTTTATACTAAAGTATTTTTGTGTAATTTTACTGTGTAGTTTTTAATCATCAGTATAAAAACAACAATGTACAGATAAACATGTAACTAATAAACAAACATTTAACAACAAACATTTACTAATAGTATTTAAATATCTATGTCATTTTTGATGCATTCCAAGGCGCTCTTCTCTGTCACGTGATAAGTTACAGCTAAAATAAAACACAGGAACTAGCAAAATGAGTAAAAAACAAAACGTCTTTGGAAAGTTTCTTTGCCGAGGGGAAAAGGCCCAGCCAGGAGACAGAAGAGGAGCCTTCCACTTCAAAAAAAAAAGGAAGCTACATTTAATAGACAGTACTTCTTTTTAGCACCATGAGTGTGGGTAGGGGGGAGGATGATGACACCTGTGCCATGTCAACTGCTAAGCATGTCAAAATAAAAGCACAGGGTTCGTCTTGTCACGTATTTGATCCTCCATCATCCTAGTGTTGCTACAATAATCATCCGCATACATTTGAAAGACCGGTTCGTGAAAGTTTGTGTGACGTCATACCGGGCCGTGGCATGAAAAAGGTTGAGGACCACTGTTTTACATGATGGCCCCACAGGTAAACCCCCCCTGCTAACCAATGACTGATAGGTGGGTCCCCAGACAAACACCCAGCTCTAAAGGTGCTATGATGGAGACTCCTTTTAGCCAGAGGGGACTGAGAAAATCTGGGAACAAAGATAAAACATCCTCAAAGGGGATAAAGAGAAGCAAAAAATGTTAGCCCAATTTTCATTTTAGCCAGAAATGCCATGCAGATTAAGTTATATTTGCTTGTAAGATTTTTTTTAAGACACAGACTCACTTAAGATTTTATCAGGATCAAACGTCAAATGAAGGAACCTTATAGAGCGCAGCCAGTTTTAGTATGCACACGGTTTGAGGTGTGTTTACTATAAAAATTTTACTTTTTTAAAATTTAAATGACAAAAACTCAACAGTAAACAAACAACAGTAAACAAACAACAGTATAGTTTTTTTTTTTTTTTTTTTTTTTTACTTTTGTTTGGAAGGCATGGCAGAAGTGACATTTTAGGTTGTGATCATAACCCTTGTGCTATCCTATAGGCACTTGGGAGTTGGGTCATCTAGACCCACTAGACAGAGCGCTGAACCTTTTTTCTTCAATGATTTGTGATCTTCACTGGTGTCCATGGATTACATGAAATCCTCTTCACCTTTATCCACCTTTGTCATGGTAGGGAGAACACGTCAATGGAAGGGTGGGCTCATCTAAGATAGCACAAGGGATAAGGAGTATGTTGTTGTTGGGAATGAAGCTAATCATGGGGGGGTCTGACTCACTGGCATCCCAAAATAACTGAAACAATGTTTAATGTGATGCGTTTGGCTTTCCCAATAAAGGTTGTGAATAAAGGAATCAAAACAGTATATTCTCTGAATCCATTTATTCTCACAACAATTTTAAAAATATATATGTTTATCAAGTTAATTTTTTTCTTTACTTTTCTGCTTTTAGACTGATCATTGCAAATAGAATAGAATAGAATAGAATAGAATGCCTTTATTGTCACTGTACACATGTACAATTCGCATCACACACACATGCAGTGAAATTAAAGCCGCTCACTATTCAGTGCAAACATGCAAGAGGGAAGTAAACTCGCACAATAATATAATAATAAAATAAAATAATTTCACAAAATGAAGAGCACAGTATACGAAGTACAATCTACAAAAGAACAAATGTACAATAGAAATTTCTGCAGAGAGGTAGTTATAACAAACACAAAAAAATCCTGCTGTGCCCATGAATGCAGAGATATATTGCACATAATTTATTGCACATGATGAGATGGTATTGCACATATTGAGATGGTTTGACATGATGGGATGCGCATAGTGAGAGAGAGAGACATAAGGGGTGGAGCTGTCAGTGACCGTGCATGTGAGAGTTCAGGATGGTTATGGCTTTTGGGAAAAAGCTGTTTTTTAGGCGGTTTGTCCTTGACCTGATGCACCTGTAGCGCCTTCCTGAGGGCAACAGGTCAAACAGTCCAGAGCCAGGGTGGGAACTGTCTTTTATGATCTTCCCAGCCCTGCCTAGACAACGGGAAGAATAGATGTCCGACAGGGAGGGGAGGGGGGAGCCGATGATCCTCTGAGCTGCTTTGACTACCCTCTGCAGTCTCTCCCTGTCCGCCATGGTGCAGCTGCCGTACCACACTGTAATGCAGTACGTCAGAAGGCTTTCTATGGACGTACGGTAGAAGGTTGTCAGCAGGCCGGGGTCCAGATTGTGCTTCCTGAGGACCCGCAGAAAGTGGAGTCTCTGCTGGGCCTTCTTGATGACGTCTGTGATGTTTTCTGTCCAGGAGATGTTGTTGGACAATACAACACCCAGAAACCTGAAGGTGTGGACCCTCTCCACATGCTCTCCGTTGATGTAGAGGGGAGCTGGGTCGGTGCTGTGCCTCCTGAAGTCCACGATGATCTCTTTGGTTTTCTTGGTGTTCAGAGCTAGGTTGTTGTCTGAGCACCAAGCTGCCAGCTTCAGGACCTCCTCCCTGTAGGCTACCTCGTCTCCCTTTGAGATGAGTCCGACGACTGTGGTGTCATCAGCAAACTTCACGATGAGGTTGCTGTTGTGCTGCGGACTGCAGTCGTAGGTGTAGAGGCAGTACAGGAGGGGGCTCAGCACACAGCCCTGTGGGGAGCCAGTGCTCAGTGTGCGTGTGGGGGAGAGGTGGGGGCCCAGCCTCACAGCCTGGGGCCGGTCAGTGAGGAAGTCCTTTATCCAGGCACATGTGAGGGGGGGCAGGCCTATAGTGTCCAGTTTCCTGATCAGAATGTCCGGGATGATTGTATTAAAGGCAGAGCTGTAGTCCACAAAGAGCATCCGGACATAGCTCTGCTGCTCCTCCAGGTGGCTCAGCGCAGCATGCAGGGCTAAGGCGATGGCATCTTCTGTAGACCGGTTTGTGCGGTACGCAAACTGGTGGGGGTCAAGGTCTGGGGGGAGGTGATCGTTGATGTGCTGGAGGACCAGTCTCTCGAAGCACTTCATTATTACTGGAGTGAGTGCCACTGGACGGTAGTCGTTGAGGCTGGAGATGGGAGATTTCTTCGGTACTGGGATGATGGTTGCAGATTTTAGGCAGGAGGGTATCACTGCCTGTGCCAGGGAGAGGTTGAAGATTTCTGTGAAGATGGGTGCAAGCTGAGGAGCACATGCTCTAAGCACTTTGCCAGGAACCCCGTCTGGGCCAGCTGCCTTTCTGGGGTTCACTGCTAGGAGCGCCTTCCTGACGTCATCCTCAGTCACAGTTAGTGGCATGACTGGTGAAGGAGAAGAAGAAGGAGTGGGGGTGGAGCAGGATGGGATTGAGGGTGGGGGTGAGGGGGCAGAGTTCTGTTGGCTTGGAGCTTCAAAGCGTGCAAAGTGGTTATTCAGCTCCTCTGCCAGCACTGCACTCAGATGGTCTGCAGTTACTTGACATCCCCTGTAGTTGGTGATGTCATGTATGCCCTTCCATACCTCACGTGTGTTGTTGCTGGACAGATGGGACTCGATGGTCCTCCTGTGGTCCAGCTTAGCCTTTTTGACCCCCTTCCTCAGGTCAGCACGGGCAGCTCTGTACAGAGCTCTGTCGCCTGACCGGAAGGCAGCGTCACGGGCTTTGAGGAGTTTGCGGACTTGGGTGGTCATCCAGGGTTTCTGGTTAGGGAAAACCCGGATGCTTTTGTCAACAGTCACATTTCCGATGCAGAACTTGACGTAATCCAATACAGTGTTTGTGTGTGTTTCCAGCTCCTGGTGTTGAAACATATTCCAGTCCGTCTGCTCAAAGCAGTCTTGTAATCTGCTGAGTGCATCGTCAGGCCAGGTCTTTATTGTTTTTGTGAAGCAGAATGCAAAGCAGAATGCAAACACAGCTTAAAACCATCCCAAAAAATGTAAAATCAATAAATAATACATGAATTTTAAGAGAAAAAAACGTATCTTCTTTTACTTAAAAATAATCTTAAACAAATATATAGATATTTGACTTTTTTATGTTTCATTCTAAATCATTATATTTCAGTAAAGACAAATTCCTGAAGCTCATTTTGAAGATAAAATGTACATTTTATAAAATCCATAATTAACAATGCAGAAATTCAGTATCAGTGAACCATGTCTGATGTCCATACTGTGAATTAATTAGCATTCATTAATATATATTCCATTGCATGAGATGATCATTATTCATAATGAATAAAAGGAATTTGTTACGATTCCTGCATAAAATGTGTTTCTATTCGTCAGAAGTGACTACTGTGAATTCAGCTCCTCCATAGGAAGGAGACAAAAAACAATAAAAACATGCTTTTACAGTACATCCAACAAAATTCCCCACAGAAAATCCACTGGCAGGGCAGGAGAATTGTGTCCATTGCGTCAGAGCGTGACTCTGCTGTGCGCTCTGTAGCAGTGGGCGCGCTCTGAAGGAGGCGCGCAGTCCAGAGCACGGAGCCGCCTGCAGCCCATCCTCTCCTCTTGTCTGCAAACTTCAGCCAGCAATCTCTTTCTGCCAAAGAAAGGAAGGAGCGCAGTTGACAGTTTGATGGCTCAGGAAACCCAAAAGCTTGACTTGGGGGAAAGGAAAAGCATCTTTGTTAGGATCGTGGAGAGAATGAGAGAAGGCGCTCCAAGGATGTTGATGAATGCTTGTTGAGTGTTTTCTGAAAGGTGCACAGAGTTCCGGCCCCCAGCTGTGATGGAGAACCTCACTATGGACAACATGACCCTGGAGAATGACACGTCGATGCTCGACAACCAGACCCTGGGAGTTTGGCACGACTACTCCATCGAATACAAGGTGATCAGCGTCCTGCTGGTGTCCCTCATTTGTGGGGTGGGGATCGTGGGGAACATGATGGTCATATTGGTGGTCCTAACCACCAAACACATGCGGACTCCCACAAACTGCTACTTGGTGAGTCTGGCCGCTGCTGACCTGATGGTACTGACGGCCGCCGGGCTGCCCAACATCACCGACGCGCTGCGCGGGCAGTGGGTGTACGGTTACGCGGGCTGCCTGGGGATCACCTACTTCCAGTACCTGGGGATCAACGCGTCCTCCTGCTCCATCACAGCCTTCACCGTGGAGCGCTACATCGCCATCTGCCACCCCATCAAAGCGCAGTTCCTGTGCACCCTGTCCAGGGCGAAGAAGATCATCATGCTGGTGTGGGCGCTCACCTCCGTCTACTGCGTCATGTGGCTCTTTCTGTCCGACACCAAAAAATTAGTCTACGACAACGTGGTCCTGCTCACCTGCGCCTACAAGGTGTCCCGGAGCCACTACCTGCCCATCTACTTCACGGACTTCACCGTCTTTTACGTGCTGCCGCTGCTGCTGGCCACCGTGCTGTACGGGCTGATCGCCCGGATTCTTTTCCTGAACCCGCTGCCCGCCGACCCAAAGGGCGCCAGCAGCCACAAGTGGAAGAGGGAGGCGAGCCAGGCGGGAAGGATGATAAGCGCCAGCTCCTCCAGCAGCACCACGGCTTCCTCCCGCAGACAGGTGGGCCCCTGTTTGTTTGTTCACTTGATATGTGTAATGATGTGTGGACAGCTGATCTCACACCCAGCTGGAGAGACACAACCACAATTGACTTTGGACTTAGTTTATTGCTTCTATTTGGGTTATGACCCCAAATAATACCAGCAGAATGAAATGAAAAGGAATTCTAACCAGATGGATTTGCACAAACCATTTGGCCCTCATGTGTTCCAGATCAATTTAAAATGTCATATATTTAAAAAAAAATACTTGCAAGTATTTTTCTACTTTGAAACCTTTACTTCTGCTTAGCTTCTTTAGTGTACTATAATCAGCATATCAATAAATGGTTGCGGACTTGTAATTTAAATGGAAACAAGCATCCATGCTGTTCCTCAGAAACAAGCAAGAGTGTTAAAATAATATTCTTAAAGCTAACTTACACATACAGCAGCTGTCACATAAATAAGGGGTTTATATGCTCAGGATTAATTAAATTTCAAAAGTAAAAACTTCTGTGACCCTACTTTCACAGATATTTAAAGCCTTTATTGGTAAATGTATGTTTATTCAGCTATGGTTGAAAAAAGGATCAAAAGTTGAATCCCCTATACAAAAAGTTCAGTGGGACCAGAAGTCCAAACAGAAAACAAATCCATTAAGTCTTATACAACTTTGTGAAGTTTGCACAGATCTAGCAGGAGCTCTCAGAGAGCAAAACAATCATGAATCAAGCTCAGTGGTAACGAGACACACCTGACCTGACAGACCTTAGAGTTCAGTAATTCTCCTCGTCTGTCTCAACAGGACAGAATGAGGATTGAATAATGGTAGACAGAGCAGAGTTAGACAGGGGGATGTTACACAACCTGCAAAAGTCCAGCAGTCACATTAGAGGATGAGGGCTGCACAGTCAGCAAACTGAAAAAAAAAAAAATGGAGGAATCCACATGTTTGATAGAGACGATACAAACTTTTATTTTAGAAGTGTTAATAACTTAATGCTTTACCATGCTAATATTGTGGATACTTCTTATGGCAACTCATCGCTTGATATTCACTGCAGGATTTCCAGAACTATAGAGACAATGTCGTGAGTTTAGTAGAGCATGAACATGGAGGCACAAGTGACACAAGTGACAGGACTTCAGCTATTCAGGACACACACACAATAACAAAACCATGAATTTAACTGGGTACCTCTGATCATCTTTTGACTTATTTTTAAAGTGTTCCCAGTGTCAAACCTGAGTCATTTTGTAGGACTTTCTTCCCAGGAGTTTCTGCATAGCGGCAAGGGGTTCATTAGAGATTCACCTCAGAGATGAGGGCAACCTGCTTTCCATCACCCATAAATGAGCTATGTTTACGTGCTCTACCCTTACAGCCCCTCACACCCCCAACTTAATATGCAACAAAATATCGGAGCGATCCAGGCGTACAGTTTTGAGCCAGATTCCAGCTGAGATGAGGAAAACAAAGTGGATCTAGTCATTTGCATCAGAATGGAGAGGAGCAGGGAGCGTGCATATTCTCTGTCACAAAAACGCTTTTTTTTATTTTTGTCTGCTCCTGATTCACAAACATTTGAATAAAAAAATACTCAGAAATGTAATTTTAAGCTTAATTTTGTTCATATGTGTTCTCCATCATCAGGAAAATGCTACCAAAAACACAATTGAGGGCTTTTAAGTGAGTGTGTGTTTTATTTTTAAAATTCCTTAGGGATTATTAAAGACCTATTCTATTCTATTCTATTCTAAAAACAGGCCTAAAATAAGCCTGAATGCTGTGAAGGTTAAAACAGAAACACAACATGTGCTCTCAGGTAGATCGTGACAGGAGACGTTTGGTTATCAGATTAAGCAGGACGCCTCCCTGGAATGACAGGAGGTGGGGTTGCCTCAGGGAGCTCCATGTTTTGTTGGATGATTAAAACCCTTAACCCCAACACAAATAAGCTTTGGGCAGTTTCTTTTTACTCCAGTCAGTTGGACCTACAGCTGCATGTTTCTGAGAGGTTGCGGTTCATTGTGGACACAAGCAGCACAACGCTTCCTGCCTTTTAGCTGCTGTGAGGACTTTAGGGGGGGTGTTTCACCTGTATCACATCTTCCTGCATCATTAACAAGGACCTCTTCATCCTTAACGGCGTGAGAATAATGAACTAGAATCAGAGCAACGAAGGGCTACAGTTTGGCTTATTGTATACATTGTGTTATCTTTGTTGCTGTAACCCTCTAGATGAGTGCATGTAAATGTTTTCCTCAGTAAACCTTTGCTGCTATCTTTGCCTTTTGCTCTTTTTGAGTTCTTTGAGATAAAGCCCTCATGAGAAATGAGCTCAGGTATGGCCCGGCTGCATGCAGGAACAAGGACGCTGGGATGGAGGGGCCCATCCTCAGAGACGGTGCATGAGTGAGAGCGGATAATTTGCTTTTTTTCTGAGGTTAAAAGACATCATAAGTACTTTTGCAGAGCATGTTGTGTGCTGTGAGTGAGTTTAGGCTACTTCACAATGAAGCAAATAGGGATGGTACGGAGCCCCGGTATTGAACGACCCCCGGGGCAACATTCTTCAAGACCGCAGTATCCATAAGATTTGACCTCAACGGTTCTGCTATCGGTGCTGGAGAAGTTGCATTTTTTGCCCACAAGATATAAACTAGAGCTGTGACATGTGGGACTATTGATCACCGCGTTGATGAAGCAGGAGTTGTGGCTAACCACACCCACCACTTTGGGGTTTCTTTCTGTGATAATTAACATTATAATACACATAACAACTCAATAAGTTTGTTTTTTGTGACATAGGAACTCTAAAGTCAAATTAAGAAACACATTCTCTGCTCGACTTAACATTGATTTTGCAGAAAAAAGGAACAAGGAATTCCTGTGCCACTCTTCCATCACAAAACTGTCCCAAACAAAAGCATGAACGCTGAAATGATGTCCATTTTAACAATGGGAGAAAAACTTCTCTGCTGTGAAACTTCAAATATCTAGAAGAAGTTTGGTCTATTGCTCTACTGCCTACATCTCTGTCAAAATCAAGGTTCAGAGCAAAATATTTAAGTCACCTACTGCTTCTTTGTGTGTCCAGCTTGTTTCAGCTATTGTGTGAATTTGAGTTTTTAATCATGAAGACTGCCAGTCTATGATAAATATATTCTCCATGTTTTCTTTTGTTTGAACATACAGTGGAGGAAATAAGTATTTGATCCCTTGCAGGTTTTGTAGATTTGTGCACTTAAAAATAAATTGACAGTCTGTCATTCTAATGATGATTTTCACTTAGACATTTATGTAACAATCTTAAATCCACTGAAAGCTATTGAGTCTTTTCCCATGTTGGAGAGTCTGGAGTTTAACTGATTCTGTGAACTGGTGTCTATTCTAAAGGTAATTACTTCAAACAGGTGTCTTTAGTTCAGGGGACAGATTGATTAGAAGAGTCTAACTGGTCTGTGTGAAGCAGAACTCTCAGGTTGTGTCCGAATTCCTTCCCTACTCACGATATAGTGCAATATATAGTGTGTTAACAATTTTGTAGTGCTGTCCAAATCTACAATTCCAAAATTGAGTGCCCTATAAATTTCCCAGAAGTCTCTACGAAAAACAGAGAGCATCGATGCTCACTAGATCGGTGAATATAGACAACAATGCATCGGAACAATTTTTGCCCAAAAAAAAGTATTTAAATTGATTTTTGAAATAAACCATCAACGTTTTTATCTTCAGAAGACAGTGGACTTAAATAAAACGTTCATATCAATTAGATTTTAACGTAACGTGTGAAATCGCTGACGTCGTATCGTCCGTTAAAAAAAAAAAAAGTAGTGAGCATGGTGTCCAAATTGCTTTGAAAATTTGGAGGACTACTTAGTGCAGCACTATATAGATTTTTTGCCCCCCCTTGGCAACGTGTCTATTTAAAGGCCCGTTTCAGGCTTCTGTGTTCAAAACTCTCACATTCACGTGTAGCTACCCAAGTTTCTACTCAAGACTGTTTTGTGGGCTCCACTGAACATGCATGGAAAGGTAAACCAGTTGAACTTTGACTAATCAGGGACACGTATGGATGGTGTCCCTTATAATTCACGGATGTGCCAACTGTTTGAAAATTGATCATGGAGGAGAAATGAATAATTGTGATTTGTTCCTGGATGGAATTATTTACACCGCTTCGACATTTAGGTAGGTGGTGAACATACGGTAGTACACAGTAGAAAAGCAAAGAGTCCTCTCCTTGTTTGTCCAGTTTGAACACAATGGTCTACAAGGGCCTTCAAGAACCCACGTTTAGCGCGTTCTGAAAAGGGCATCACTTCTCCAGTGTTAACGTTGCATTAATGTCCACTAGGGGATCAAGTACTTAATTTCCTTAATGAAAAGCAAAAAAAGAACCAATATTCTAAACAAGGATAAATTACAGAAACAGCATCACTCCTATCAAATTGGTTTAATTTTCCATTTCTTTACTGAACTTTTCCACAATCAGTTTTATTAAACTTACATTTATGAAGCTGCTTCTTATTTCATCTTTTGCTAATACTCTTTAAGCAATGTTGTTCAGCAGTAAAAACGTAGCTCTTGTTTTTTGGAAGATCCATTGCTCTGACTTGCTTAATCTTTTGGATGTCGTTTCTAATTTCATTAAAATAATTTTATATAGCTAAGTATGTTTTAAATTAAACACTTAATTACAAACTAATTTATACAACTATACACCAAACTGAACCGTCCAAATGTTACGGTGCGTAATTACTAATGACACTACATGAAATCCCTTCCCACATTATTGTCAAATCCCAAATTGTATTCTCTTAATGCACATCATTATTTAGTTTTGATTTTTTTTTACAACAAGGTTATAGACTTTAAATAAATCACCTTTAATTAGGGAAGTGCATGAAATAATATCTAACATGCATTATTTTGAAAACCATTCTGGCTACAGTTTTTTTCCCTCTGCAATCATACAGTATTTTATTTTTATTTTCCAACTAACTTTGTAACCTGCTCACCTGTCAAATGCAAAACAGGTGAATAATTTGAAAGTTCTGTTTGCTGTTTGGTATTGGCTCTTAAAAGCCCATATTTCCTGGTTTTACTTGGTAAGTTCTCCTGTCTGAGTGCATTTTCTGTAGAGGAAGTAGAAATAGGCCGTTTGTGGGTCTCACTTTTGACAGGAAGAATAACTTTCCACAGACCTGATGGGATGGCAGAGAGGTAAAAGCCAGAATGGTGTGAGATTGATGGCTGATGGCAGTGGACTTGGTGTAAAAGTAAATTCATCTGTATCTGGCTGTCTGTCTGCAGAAGATTGACAGTAATGGAGTGCTGACTGATCCTCCTTGACAGAGACAGGAAATGGGTACTACACGTCTTCTTTGTGAATTTAATAATTGATAATTCAGTTCTTTTTTAGCCTAAAGCATCTGTCTATTAAACTGTGACTTGAGCTGGAAATAATAAAAGTATGTCTGATTTATTGCCCTCTTGGTTTTGATGCAACTCTGTTTACCTTCTCTCCTGCACCGATTCTTTAGAAGAAAATGTCAATTTTGCCAAAACTGCAATGACAGCATTGATGACCTTGTGAAAGCATCACCACACAAGCCTGCTTAACCCTTGTGCTATTATGGGGTCCAGAGAACCCCACCCTTACATTGAGGTGTTCTTCCTACCATGACAAAGGTGGATAAAGGTAAAGGTATCACAGAATCTTCTGCTGTGATTTTTTTTAAATGCTGAACACATATTGTTCTCATCTACACTATACTTGAAAACAGATGATGGTGGGTTAGATGGTGTTTTTGTTTCTTTTTATATTGTTAAAGGTTTGGATAATGATTTTTGTGAGTGACTTTAGTTTACAGCCTTTTGCTTTTAATAACAGTTTGGCTGAATGATACTTTGGATTTTAGTTGAACATTTTGGAGATGTATAACAACAATAAAGAAATCTATATTCCATCACACCACTAATTGATATTCAATAAAAAATATAATTGAAAATTACATGTTCTATTTTGACATATTTTAGTCACTGTATTCTTTTAAAATTTTCCTAACACAAAGTATCAAACAGCTGAGGATGGAGAGAAAGACGAGAAGAGAGAGAAAGAATCAGGACAGATGGAGAAAAGAAACAGGTTGGTCTTATGGTAGACGTTCAGGGCAAAGCCAGTTCATACCAAGTCAGTCTTTTTCAAATAGTATCCTTAATTTAAAAAAATGTGCATTAGCAAGATGTTTAATTTATTTAAAACAGGAAATAATTGTTGCTTGGCCATATGATTTAGTGGAGAAGAACACAGACAAGAGGTAAGGGAGACAGACAGACATGAGTTTTGTGATGCATCTGAAATAAAAGAGAGCAGAGATGACTTCAGTAGGAATCATTAAACTATTAAAGTCACAAAAACCTAGATGCTCATTCTGGTTTAAACTTCTGGTGACCACTTGATCACTTATTTTGGGAAAACAAGTGCAGACATCCAAAATAAGTCAGTCCCAACAGAGAAGAAGGAGGAGAGATGTTCAGATGATGATGATGACGATGATAGAGAAGAACAGAGGAGAGGGCTGGGGCAAGGCATTACTCAGAATTCTGAATGGCCTTCACCACACAAATTTGGGGAATCCTTGAGGCAAAACATGGTAAAAAATGTCTCACAAAAATGTTCTGCTGGGTCATATCCAGAAGAAGTAATGAGATTTATACATTTAAACAATAAACGTGTTGTGTGGATGTGTAGATAGCTTTAGGAGGGGTGGATGGGACATTTTATTATGTGGTTTATGTCTGTGTGTTTGTGTGTGTGTGTGGGGGGGGTTAATGTGGCCGCATACCCCTATGAAATTATGTAGTTGCGCCTCTGTCAACAATATAACCAAACTTATAACCACCAGTCCTGCCCACAGCTCAGAGGCATATTTCCAATGAAGTCCTGCTGTTCTGCAGAAACCATGCTCTAGAAAAACAACACAGGTTCTTTATATTGCCTAAAAATGACAATCATAATAAAAAAATCACTGGGAACATTTGAAGTAGGTCTTTAAGCCTAAAGAACTCAGATAAGGTTGAAATAGTTACATGAATATTAATAACATAATATTAAATTTCACAACATGTCTACTGACATATTATTGTTACAATTCAATATAGTGAAAAAGTAGAAAGATGAAAACTGCAAAAAAATCAACAATGCCAGCAAAAGCTGGGAAGTTAAACAGTAAAGATTGTGTTAGTTAAGCAACATTCAATTTTTTTTTTTTTAAATATGCAACAGTAGCTGCGTTTATTGACTATGAAATCACGCAAATTGGATCTGCGAAAGTAAATTAGCTACTGGAAATACGACAATTTCGAAAAAAAAAATCCCATTTAAAAAAAGCTCTTGCACTTGGAGGAGGTGCTGTTTGAGGTGTATCAAAATTAAATTATTTTGCAAAACTGCAATGGAAACACTTTCTTTTTTATTAAATGAGCCACATGACCACAGCTCATCAAAAGTTGAGCGTGTCATGCAAAATTGTTGGATCCACAGCTCCTCTATAAAACCACCAAGCCCAATTACCCTAAATTGCTTTATCCGTAGCCGCTCCCACGTGTAAGGAGCTTGCCGCTCCATGGCCTGTATGACATAGATCATCAGTCCTTTAGAACAGGGGTGTCCAATTCCAGGCCTCAAGGACCGGTGTCCTATATGTTTTCCAATCAACATGCCGTTGAAGCTCCTTATTGGCTAAACACACCTGATCCAGGTAATCAACAGCAGATGAGGCAGGGTTTCTGGAAAACCAGCAGGTTGAGGCCCTTGAGGCCTGGATTTGGACACCCCTGCTTTAGAAGATGATGATGACAAGATAACGTAGTGCTACGATAATGTTTTGCGCATATGTGTAATGGAAATGCAGCTAGTGGTAAACACAGAACTGTTTGGATAGATGCTAATTTTGTTTTTTCAAAGTAATTTCTTTTTTTTTTTATATCATATTACCCGTGTAAAAATAAAAACAACAAAGTTACCAGGATGATTTTTAAGCCTTTATTACAAGTACAATGTTTCCCCAAAATTTGACTATTTCCCTCTTTTTAATTTACCATTACACAGCTTAACATTTTAGATTATTTAGCAACTGTATTTGAGATGGCAATATTCTAGACCAAGTGTACACAAAAATCAAGGGAGCCTACAAAGCTGCAGCAGCCCCCCACCTGGGTCTATCAGACCACATCTCTCTCCTCAAGACCCCATCTTGGTTGGGTGCAGAAGCAGACCCACCAAAAAGACTGTACAGGTGTTGAGTGAGGAGGCAAACGCATCTCTGCAACATTGTTTTGAGGTCACAAACTGGGATGTGTTTGGTGAGGGATCTGACCTAGAAGGCTACACAGCTGCTGCACTGGACTACATCAAATTCTATGCAGAGGAAACGGTACCCATCAAAAGCATCAGAACATTCCCCAACCAAAAGCCCTGGTTTAATGGAACAGTATAGCTGGCTGGCGTGTTCACTAACATTTTCAACTTCTCCTTACAGCTGTCCACAGTTCCCACTTGCCTCAAATCCACAACCATTGTTCCTGTGCCCAAAAAACCTGCTGTCACAACACTTAATGACTACCGTCCAGTTACCCTCACACCGGTTATAATGAAATGTTTTGAGATGATCGTCTTAGAACATATCAAAGATAACATCCCTGCAAACTTTGACAAATATCAGTTTGCTTACCGGGCAAATAGATCTGCAGAGATCTACATTTCCACCACACTTCACTTCACACAGCCCTGACCCACCTGGAGCAGCCAAACACGTACATCAGGATAACCTTTATGGACTTCAACAGCGCATTCAACACTGTGATCCCCCACAAACTGGTCCACAAACTCTTCAATCTCGGACTTTCATCCACGCTCTGTTCATGGATTATGGACTTCCTGACCATCAGACCTCAGAATGTCAGGATGGGGAGCCTGACATCTGACACCATAATCCTGAGCACAGGTACACCACAAGGGTGTGTGCTCAGTCCAGCCCTCTTCACACTCTTCACTCAGGACTGTGCTCCCATCCACTCTTCCAACACTATAGTGAAATTTTTGGATGACACTACAGTGGTGGACCTCATTGCTAACAATAACGAGAACTGGTACAGACAGGAGATCCAACACTTGGAGGAGTGGTGTTCAGCCAACGATCTGGTCCTCAATCCCACCAAAACCAAGGAGGTCATTATGGAATTCAGGAGGACCAGGAGAACAACTCAACCCCCACTCCACATCAGAGGTGAGGAGGTGGAACAGACCGACTGTGTCAGGTTCCTTGGCACGCACATCTCCAAGAACATGACATGGACACTGAACACCTCCAAACTGGTGAAAAGGGCCCATCAGAGGATGTTCTTCCTTAGGAAGTTGAGGAAGGTGGTTCTGGCTCCGGGACTTCTCAGAAAGTTCTACAGGAGCACCGTGGAGAGCATCCTCTGCCAGGGCTGTACAGTGTCGTACAGCAGCTGCACAGCAGAGGAGAGACCTGTCCCGGGTGGTGAAGACAGCGCAGAGGACTGTGGGACATTTTACTTAAACTTCTCAATGTACTTTTTTATTTTTATATTGGTTTTTATTCTTTTTTTATGTTGTTTTTTTTTTTCTTTTTATGCCTGATGTTTCTTAACCATCGGAAATACAATGACAATAAAAATCTTTGAATCTTTGAGACCTGGGCTACGTTAGAAAACACACCCAACTCCCTAACTACAAAAAATGCCAATCTAGTGAGCATCAATTTACACTGGTTTTTAGGAAAGACTTCTGGGAAATTTCTAGGGCACTTGATTTAGGAGTTGTTGATTCTGACAGCCCGCCCACTATATAGTGCACTTAGTAGTGAGTAGTGAAGGAATTCAAACATAGCCCTGATCTATTCAAAGACAGAGAGAACTCAGTGCATGGTCACAGTGATGTGGTCAAAGACACCAATAAGATGATTGGGACCTGTCTGTATAGAAGGATCTTGCTCATGTCGTCCAGCTCACACACTCAAAGGCTGAGCTGTTTTAATTCATGTAGCTTGACATTAACATATATTCTGTCGTATTTCCTAACCCCTAAGGTTTTTTCTGTCCCTTTTCACCAATCTTTATCGGCGCAGGGTCAATCTCCTCCACCTCATAAAGAGTGTAAATATGTTCGCCTGGGAGTAGGCTGGACACATACAAGCACTTTCATTAGATTTAGAGACAGGGATTGATCGCTGAGACAAGATTGCACTAGCTCTAGAAGCATACAGCTTTTTGAAAAACTGGTCACAGAGATCTGTTTGGTTCTGCTTCTGCAGAGGTTTGCAGAACCATGGAGTCATCATGCTGTTTCTAGTGGCCCCTTAGTCAAACATGTTATTTGACAAAGTCTGAGTCTACTTCTTCTGACATAGTGAAACAAAAGAAAAGCTTTCCTTCCTCACAATGACGTGCAAAGTTGATTTCTAAAAGCCTTTAGAGCAAACACAAGTCTTTCTCGTACCTTCCAAAAAAGACAGGCTAACTGGCTCAGACTTCGTGGAGCAGTGGCTTAATTAAGATTGAAAGATATTACCAGGTGATCTAAGTGCTTTGCCTGTGCTTTGAATTGCTATCTAGCTCTTGTCTCCTTCAATCTATGTCAGAGACAATATGTTTCTCTACCAGTACTTTGTTCAAATGGTGCATTCAAAGAAAAAAATGTGAACTTATTTGGCAGTTGGGAGCTACACTTTGCAGCAATTCTATCTAATTTACTGAATTCAGAAGGTCTGAGTGACAGATCCCCCCCCTCCACCACCACACACACACACACACACACAAAAGTCAGTACCTAAGATGAAAGATTTTTGTCTGCCAATGGCTTTCACATTTCTTCTCTGTGTTTCTGACATGTTTGGACAAGTTGCTCACACAACTGCAGGGTAGTAGTGCTGGACAGCAGCTTCGAGCTGTAGTTGTAAGGTCTGTAAGGGCAAAGAAGCAGTACTTAAAAATTACACGGGCAATGTGGTGATAAAGACTTGAGGTTTCAAATGAGAGTAAAAGGCTCCACCCTTACGAAAGAAAATGTATTGCATATACTGGAAATCATATCATACTGTATAAATCAAGAAAAATATTTCAATATATCAGGAACTTACTTACCTGATGTAAAATATAATGTAATATATGAATTGACAACCTATTTCTTTTTATTAATTCATATATATTTAAAATCCCTGGTGTGCAAACAAACTTGATTTCATAACTGCTTGTATATCTGTTGAAATAGATTTCTGTTTGTTAGACAGGAACTCCAAATCAGATTTTGCAATCTACATTTCCTATTATAAAGAGATGGATGGACCACATATGGCTATGTAATAATTTATATAACTTAAATGTAATTGACTGTAACACTAAATGATTTTTTAAGGTATAGTATATGATAAATGCCTTTTTCAATATAATACTAATGTAATATGATATTGTGGGATATGATAAAATGTATATCAGTCAATATATAGTAGGATATTTCAGTATAAATATCAATATATTGGATAGTTTATTTCAGTACATCAGTCAATATATTGCGGGACATTTCGATAGAAATCACATTATATTGTATAGCATATTACCATATATGAAAGTGGCAATAATTGCAATATTTTAATGTACTTCCATATATGAAATATATTGTCAATACATTGTTGCTCAATATACTGAAAAATATATTGTAGTTCAATATAAGCAAGACAAACAATAAAAAATAATTTGTCTTTGTTTTCTCTACTGTAGGAGAAATACAGCAGAATCAGAACTGAAAAAGATCTAGTCATCAGCTTTATTGAGTTTGGGAGAGTGTGATGTTAAGTGATAGGGTGTTTACTAAACCCTTGAGTTAATGTGAAACTGCAGCCGACAGAGGCAGGCGAGAGATGAATTGGAAACTCTGCCTAATTACTGTCATGTCGTCTCAGAGGGGAAAGTTCTTGTTGTCCAACCCGAAGGCACTTATTAGCGATGGCTTTTAACATGGTGTTGACAGTCAACAGTGGGTACACTTGATGCACAAAGAGCGCCGTCACAGATGAGAGCTGGACCATAAAACAAACAGGGTCCAACAATTGGATTTTTAGGGGGTTGTTAATGTGAACAACGACAATTGATTTGTGTAAGCCTGTGCTGTGCATCACATCTAACATGACCATTTCTGCTGCTGTGTTTTACCACGTAGCTGTGTGATTCATCCTCTGCATAAATATGAGGCACCTCTGCTTCAAGTGGCATGCAGAATTCATTCCTCTGCCCCTCTGTGAGTTCTCACATGGCAGATGCTAAGTGATTGAATGAGTGGACAAACCAAACACTTGTGTTGTGTACCTGTAGACTTGTACAGGTATTTATGAAGGACAAGCTTCAGCTGGGAGATGACCCCTGCACACCGAGAACCACTTCTGTAATCAAGTATAGCAGATGAGAAGAAAGAAGGGAAAGATAGAGACTCCTGGTGCAAAAGCTGCAATGACAGATCTTTATGACTCTAGACCCTTGATAAAATTAGATGTTGGCATCCCTTGCAGAAAAGTACTTCAATTTTTGCTTTTTCTAAATTGCACTTATTTTACTTCAGCTGGTCCAGCTTTATACGTTTTAGACTCTATGTCTTTTAATGCAGGCAATTTGAGAAAACTGCACAGGGAAAATTCATCAATGATCATCTACAAGTTCAATGCTATCAGCAGGCTTTTGTAGATAAAATGAGAATTTTTACATCTTAAGACTTTTTTCCTCTAAAGAGCATTCCCTTTTCCTTTCCTTTGATGACTGCCAGTACAATGACATAAATCACTTCATGCTGATAGTATGAGATATAGTTCAAAAGAAAATCAGCTTTGGTCACTTGAAGGTTTCATAGTAGCGAAAAGCTTTTGTCCTGAAAACGGCAGCGGTGCTTTTCTCTTCCTGAGGAATCATACATTTCTGATAATGTTGGGGATCCGCTGGTTAACTGTCACTTTTTAATATACGGACATGTTGGGATTCTTATCGTAAAGTCTTAAAAGCACCTAACTTTTGAAATAAAATCTTTATAACTATAAAGATCATAACTACTTTTTCAATAAAATCTTTATAATGTGTCATTCTAAGTCCCAGTTGAGGTCACAGTCCTCTGGTGCAGCCAGAACCACCTGGAGTTAAACCCACTTAAAACGGTGGAGATGACAGTGGACTTCAGGAGGAACCCCCCACTCACAGTTCCACTGTCCCCTCAACAGACTCACTCAGGTTCCTAGGGTCCACCATCTCACACGACCTCAAGTGGACCGCTCACATTGACTCACTCCGGAAAAGGCTCAGCAGAGGTTGTACTTCCTCAAGAACTCAAGAAGTTTAACCTGCCTCAGGAGCTGCTGACCATCTTCTACACGGCAATAATCCAGTCAGTCCTGACCACATCCATCACGGTCTGGTTTGGATCAGCTACCAGACACCAGAGGAACAGAATACAGAGAATCATTAGATCTGCTGAGAGGATTATTGGTTCCAGCTTTCCCCCCATTCAGGACCTGTACCGGTCCAGAGTCAGGAAGTGGGCTGGCAGAATCGTAAAAGACCCCTCTCATCCCGGACACTGGCTTTTCAGCTTTCACCCGTCAGGGCAGCAATTTAGGACAATGCGCACCAAAACCACTCGCAATGAAGACAGCTTCTTCCCCCGAGCCATCACTCTAATGAACTCTTGACTCTAGACCACTCAAAAACACTGAACAAAACCACAGAAACTTTTTATTTAGTTATGTTTAAATATTCCTATATCTACCTCAAAGTACTTTCTTTTTATTATTTATCTTTGTTTGTTTTACCCCTTTACACTTTTTTATACCTTGCTAGTTTGCACGAGAGCACAAGACACTCAAGCCAAATTCCTTGTACATACACTGTACTTAGCCAATAAAGCTGATTATGATTCTGATCAGCTAATTAGCTGCCATTCTTTTGCCTTTTGATAGATCCAGGAGGCAGCACAGGACACACATTTACAAATGTCAACCAACCTTGCTTGTGCTGGGGCCTGTTTCAGAAAGGAGGTTAAGTGTAAACTCTGAGTGAGTTAACCCTGAAATCAGGGAAACTCTGGGTTTTCCGTTTCAGAATGGGAGGTTTGTTAAACCAGAGAAAGCAGAGTAAGTCAAACCCATTTCTGAAAGAGAGGTAACTTATACTCGGAGTCAGTGTCCATGGTTACTTATGCTGTGAACCTAACCTGGTCGGGAGCAGGTTTTATTCTCTAAACTCAAGGTTTCTGACGGTCCCCTCCCCTTTTTAAAGACAAAGCGGTATTTCAGTCATACGAAAACTCTTGCAGTAGAATACATTTATTTTCACATACTTAATTTACATCTTAGTTGGCATTCACAAACTTTGATTGGCATAAGGCTCCGTACAATTCCATGAGATAACTTCCATAAACTTTAGGGTAAAAACCCCCGAACGGAGCCCACAGGTGGAAGCCGGGGAGGAGGGTGGGGCGACGAAAGCGGCGCTGCGGTAAGAAAGAGAATGAACGCTGCACACCTGGACTTAAATAGGAAGCTGAACAGGTGAGTTAATTAACTACCGCCCTAGGGGGGAAAGAGACTGCCGAGTTTCCGGTGCCTGAAATGCGAATATCATTCGCTATTTTTTCGCTTTAACCTCCATTGTTCACAATTCCGTCACACAGAGACGATCTAAGTGACAAGAATGACTTGTTCTTTTTTGGAGGACCCAATAGACGAGGAGGCTGCATTAATTCATAGAGAATTACCACAACAAGAAAAAAAAAGATAAAGAAAAAAAGAATACCACAATGAATAAATTCAACTCACAATTTATTTGGTTGTCCTTATTTCCTACAAATTGAAAAGCAACAGTAAGAATTCAATATTCATCCAAAACCTTTATAGAATTCACCAATCACAATACACACCATACCTGTAGCTTGTGTTTTAGGATCTCAATTTCCAGATTTGACTTAAGGATCTGTCGATCTAAGTAGGACATCTCTTTATCAGTTTTCTCAATTTGTTTAATACAGTAGTGTGGGGTTAAATCCTGTCCATTCAACATGAACTCCATAGAATAACACTCTGGCATTTAGTGTACGTCACTGAACTGTGTTCATCCGTGCAGAGGAGTTTGATGGACCCTCCTCCTCCTCCTACATCCATGACATGCTCAGATTTTACCTGATTGAATTATGTTTTATACTTCATTTTTAGCAGCTGCCATGTTCTTTTAATTCCTGCAGGATTGCATCTACATGAAAATGAAATCAGGGACATTGAATTAGATTCATGTAACAATTACTTTTTGGAAACACAATTTGCTAGTACTGCTTACTTTCTTAATCCAATATAAACCTATACCACATGATCAATACAAGGGTAGACAAAAGTTCACTTTTAAAAACACAATTGAATGTATTAATATTAAACTGACCAACGTTTGCAAGAGGGGAAGGTTAACAAAAAAAGTCCTCTAAACATTACCGACGTTAAATGCATTTTTCCCCCAGATTGGTTCTGTACACTATGCAGCATTTCATGCAATTACACCAGGAATAACACTTCAAAAGTACACCGAAATATCGCCATTTTTTTATTTCACACCTTACGCCATTTAAAAAGTTATTACAGCCACTATTTTATAACAATGATTTAAATGCAAACTTACGCATTAACTTGAGCAGCTATGTTTTCCCACGCTAACTGTCTCTGTTTTGCAGATGCAGCGATGTTGCTTTTCTTCTGGACTATGTGCTCATATTCACTGTAACTCTGCAGGAGCACGTCAAGTTCAGCTGGCGAAAAATATGCAGACCTCTTTGTTTCCACAGTTGCCATGGTGACTCGTAATATCTGCGCTCCATTGATAATGGCTTCTTATAGTTGCGGTGCGCACACTCAACTCCGATTCAGTCCACTCAGAGTTGATTAACCTTACTCTGATCAGCTTCTCTGAAACAGAAAACTCCGAGTTGTTAATCTCTCGGTAGACCAACTCGGAGTTCAAGTTCAACCTAAGAGTTGGGTGAACCTCCTTTCTGAAACAGGCCCCTGGTCTTCCCTCCTCTGGCCTGCATGACTTATCCTGGTTAGGTTAGGCTTTTTTTCCACAGTAGTAGGCTTAAGAGATTACCACGATTGATTTAAGTTTTGCATCTGCAAACAACATTTGTGCATCTGAATAAAAAATTCCAAGAACAATATTTTTTGTGCTTTCATAGTATTAATATGTCCATCTGTAAAAGCTGTAAGGTTTATGGCTGTAAAAGCACATGTAAGAAGAATTTAAAGAGCCACTCCAATGAAAACTGTGTTTTTGGTGTTTTGCAGCATTTTACTCATGATGGAGGAAACATATTAAAGAATATAATAACCTTGTAGTCTTACACACACACACACACACACACACACACACACACACATATATATATATATATATATATATATATATATATATAATATAAGAGTGTCAGGTTATTAAATGCTTGAGTTTGTGATGTTTGGGGTTTTTGACTTTTTGACATTTTATATGTATTATTTATTTCTTGTTGTTTTTTTTTTCCTTCTAATCAGGTAACAAAAATGCTTGCTGTGGTGGTGGTCCTCTTCGCCTTGCTTTGGATGCCTTACCGGACATTGGTCGTGGTCAATTCTTTCCTAGAAAAAGCTTACTTGGACACCTGGTTCCTGCTCTTCTGCCGTCTCTGCATCTACTTGAACAGTGCCATCAACCCAGTGATCTACAACGCCATGTCCCAGAAGTTTCGCACAGCTTTCAAGAAGTTATGCCAGTGTGGTCCCCAACGCATGGAGAAACCGGTGACCTACAGTGTGGCACTCACATATAGCGCCATCAAGGACACCTCCAATGGCGAAAGTCCTGACCACTTTACCACTGAACTGGATGATCTGCAGTCGCCGACTGACCAATATCTACATGCCAGCATTTTGCCATGTGCCAAAACGATGCAGTGTGAAGAGAATATCCTCACTGGTCAAGATGTCAAAGCCTGACTAAAGACATCTGAATGTTAGGGATTCTGAAAATGTACAATTTAATTTAACTTAAGTTTGAATCAAATGCTGACAAAGATGTGCTGCTTAGTTTCTTTTTGTAAATAATACTTTATTAAAATGGAACATTTGCTAAACAATAACTACAACATAATGGAATGCGCCGTCATGCACTCAAGGCTTTTAATATTATGCACAAAAAAAGCGAATACGATGAAAGATGACTTGTCTAAAACTGAATAATCTTACAGTTTAACACAGCTCTTATTCATTGACCTTTGAGTACATTTACTATGACAGAATAAACTTGAATGAAAAAAGCTGCACAGTGGATCAGAGAAAAGAAGAATGTGACAAACTAGAGAGAATATAATCATTCCCATTTCACAGTCACCGGCTGAAAGTCCCTATAATGGCTGTGAAAGGACAAGGGTCCTGTTTCTGTCATTTTTCCGTTTATTGTTAAGCTGTGGGTAGTATAATTTTACAGTTTGTTCTCTTAGCGCCTTTATCAGTCACAGCACATAGACGTTTACAAGGAAAGCTCCTAACTGCCATTTTAAACCACTTACCCAGCAACACCTAACATAGAAAAATGTGCATTTACTGGTTTTCAACACAGATGAATATTAACCAGTGATGGGGTGTGATGTGTTCCAACAGTCATTACCATTTAGGAGAGCATCATTGGTGTCAGTGTTGGTGTGATCGAGTCTTTTTATCTGTTTTGTCCTGTGGCAATCCAGTTATGGTTAACCTGTTGCTCCAAGGGGATACTCTATAAAATATAATTGATAAGCTGTTTAAAAAAAATGTTTTCCTATAATCGTCACTTTTTAGAAAAGCTCCAATAACTCACAATTGTACGTAAAATACCATCTCATCCATAAAGTTTAGCTTTATGGGCTGCCATGGGCAGGGGCCATAGGCATGTTCTTGCAGCCACACCTCTGTCAGTCTGCCCCAGGGCAGCTGTGGTTACATTAGTAGTTACCATCACCAAGCATGAAGGAGAAGTGAATGAATAATGGACACATTATTCATTCACTCCTCAACATAAAAGTGTAATACCTGATGTTTGTATAAATCCTTTCAAAAAAGCTGTTTTCAGCACAAGTGACAAACAAAGTTCAGTTAACTTAATTTCAACAACAGTTTATTGTCTGCAAAAAAAATTTGGAGGTTTCACCTTTTTTCACAAATGAATGTTCATTACTGAAGACATTTATTACTTTTGCCTATGGCTATCTTAAATAAGTGGTCTGGCAATGCCAGGATATGGTTTACTGTCACATAATGCCACATATCTACAGATTATATAATTTTTTCTGAAGATATATTGACATAAGAAACATAATCCAGCCTCCCCCTGACATATAATTTTACCTCTTTTTTTGTACCATGAATTTACAGTGAAACACAATTTTTTTCCTTCTTGTGTGTTTGCAACTGAACCATATAATTCAAATTAATCCACAAAAAACCACTGTGACATTTTAATTATGCTAGAAAAGGGAAATGCCCGGGTACAGATTTACATGACCTTTGAAATAAAAAAAAAAAACATCCCAGCATAAAAAAGGCAGATATTAGACACTCACTTAAATTCACCTGGATGCTAATTAAGCCAGCAGGGATTAGTTTGATTAGTCAGAACATGACAGGGACACTGAAGCCTTATGCTGCTTTGGTCACTGTGAAGGTGAACATGGTGTACCCTCTGCAGGGAGCCTTAAAAGGTCGAGGGCCAGTGCATCGTGATGAGGGGAGATACTCCTGAGGAGCAGTCAGAGGCTGTTGTTCATAGGACTAATTATGGCTGTGGAAGCAATTTACTGACCAACTTTACAGAATTAATGTCTATTCAGAGATGTATCTGATCCCCGCAGAGAAATGACAGAATGTGTAAATAGGCATCAGGAAAGTACAGTGCCTGAGCTTTTTGTCTGTTTTGTAACACTGGTTGAAATCAGTTGTGCAGTGCGATTTGAAATTCATGGTAGTATTGTGCTTTAAAAAAATGCTTTGTGTGTATTTTTTAATGATATCCTGTTTTGATCTTCTGCTCTATCAGTCATTTCTAACCCGTGTTTGAAGGCTAATCACCAAAGTGGGATAGATGGAAAATCATTAAAAAAACAGATTTAGCATCTGTGCTTTATAAATTACCTCCCATCTGTAGTGTCTTACTTCTCTTTATTTTCTTTAAAATGTTTTTCTTTTTTGGTGTGTGTAAAAAAGGCAAACATTTATGTTGCAAATGTTCTGTGTCATGCACAGCATCCAAGCATTAGCAGCATGAACACATTGTTTTGTGATATGAACACAAAAAGTGACACTGTTTACGTTATCCACGCTCTGTCTCAAGGTGGTTTTTCTCTGATCTTATTGCTAAATGGCTTGTTTTGGATTTTGTATTGTTCTTTGTCTATAATAAATAGGTACACAATGCAGTGAATACTGCTTTGTTTTTACATCTTGATGCAGACTGCTCTCTCCATCCACACTCTTCATGCCTTCCCCACTTCTGAGCCATTACCAGCCTTTGCTGCAGAAAGTGCCTCGTCCAGCAGCTCTGGCATGAGTCGGGCTCCAAGCTATTTTGAGCTATGACCACACTGAAAGCATCAATCTCTGGGGATGACAGCTTCGCCACTCTAAACCAAGTCACTCTACTTGTAGCGTCCCACCTTGGCCTTGGAGTTATGCCACTGAAGCTACCAAAGAACATGCTTAAGACAAACAATGTTAATGCTCATGCACTGCTAATGTACAGCTACATTGTGCCCTAATCCAAAAAAAAAAGAAAAGAAAAAGGTTGCATCTACATTTCTTTTTCCCACATTGTCAGTGCATGTGTAGCATTTCTGCTTCTCCCTGTCATGGTAGTTTGTCATCTCTAAGGTCCAAACTCTGAAGCCAGCTCTTTTTTCCATTTCTGCCTGAAATTACTGCTTTTAGACAAAACTGGATTCATTAAAGACATTCTCGCTGCTCTATAAAAGTGAAACTTTATTGATCCCTGATTTTAGCACAGTTAGAATGTGGTACCAAAATCTCAGAAACCACACCAGCATTTTGTCTTTTTATATTAACTAGTACTAATTAAACTGCGAAGATATATTTTAAAAAAAAGTCTTTACAGTGTACAAAAAAAATTTTTTTAAGTAAAAATGGAAATAGAATGTTTTTGACTCAGTTTGACTAAACCAGTGATTCTCAAACTTTTTCTCTTGGTGCCCCCTTTCGTAAGGGGAAAAATGTTCACCCTCCACACGAAAAAAACTGTGACAAAATAGGCCAAATAGGTTAAACTTTAATACCATATCAAATTTTTAAACATTCCTGCTGCTAGAGACTAGAACACAAATTAAATATAAGATCATTCACTTTGTGAGAACAATTAACCCTTGTGCTATCCTAGGCACTTTAACTTTGGGAGTGGGGTCATCTAGACCCACTAGACCAGGGGTGCTCACACTTTTATGGCGTTTGAGCTACTTTTGAATCGACAATGTCTTGAAGACCTACCTATGGAAATAAAATAAAATAAATAAATAAATAAATAAAAAAAACGCCCCTCTCACCCTCCGCGGGTGGTTTCTCCTCCAAGCTCGGGTCCTCTACCAGAGGCCTGGGAGCTTGAGGGTCCTGCGCAGTATCTTAGCTGTTCCTAGCACTGCGCTTTTCTGGACTGAGAGGTCTGAGGTCTTTCCAGGTATCTGTTGTAGCCACTCCTCCAGCTTGGGGGTTACTGCCCCGAGTGCTCCAATTACCACAGGCACCACCTTC